>JAPJBO010002520.1:0-14588 GCA_030068145.1 Diplonema papillatum | reverse complement strand
AAAACCGTATTCCCGTGTTAGTGTCGCCTCCGTTTCTCCCTTGTCAGTGTCGCCTTTTGTACTGGAGACGCGAGGCGACACTAACACGGGGGGGGGGTAGGTACAGGCGTACATGTATGATTAGTGGATTATAATCCACTAATAATCCACTTTGTCGCGACAAAGTGGATTATGAATCCACTTTGTCGTAATCCATAAAAGGGTTTGCGGTAATATGGGTGCGTACCAAAACGGCGTGCGCTGCGGTAAATAAATTTTTTTGTCGTATAAGATCGAAGATCTTAGAAGATTAATACTATTCCGACGAGAACTAACACTTGTACAAAGGTTATTACCCCGTCGCTCTCGAGAAGAACACCGTAATTTTACCCCTCGCTTGCCTCAAGTAAAGATGCCGAAAAAGGTCACAGCAGAATATCTGGCAACCCTCAAGCTCGTCGAGTTGCGCGCTATCGCGGCCGAACTCGGGGTCGACGTTAAGGGCCTGCGTTCGAAGGCCGACGTCGCCGCTCGCATCGTCGAGAAGAAAGACGGCGCCCCGCTAGAGGAGAGTGACGACGAGACAGACGGAGACGAAGATTCGGACGACGCAGCCGGGCAAGCCGACGATCAGGCAGAGGCAAGGGCGCGCGTTGCGCACGCAGAAGCGAGCCAGGCGCAGGCCCCCCTACCCTTTCACCCTGAGCCGCAGTGGCATACGAGACCCCCGTTCTCGGAAGGGGAACTGGCCGACCCCGCTGAGTGGCTCCGTGATCCCTGGCGCGCGTTCGAAGAGGCGAAGCGGACCTGGGGTCCGTCCACGCTGAGAGCGGCGAGCGCCAAACGCGAGGTGGCGCGTGCGTTTGAAGTCATTCGTCAGCTCGTCCCCGGTATGCGCGACCCCGCCATTCAGGACGTCATAGGCGGCCTGATACGCGATGCCATCACAAGGAGATGGAACCCAAGGGCGTTGGCGGCGGCAGAACAGCGGGCGAAGTGGGCGGAGTTCCCGTCCGAGATTTCGGAGCTCAAGGACGCCTACGACAAGGAGATGAAGAAGATGCCGTCCCGCTTCCGGTCCAGGGGCGCAGAACACCGTCTACGGCACGGCGGAAAGGGGTACAGGGGGCACAGCGCGCCCCGCGAGTCGTCGTTTAAGGGCGACGGACGAAAAAACGGAAAGGGCGGAAAAGGCGGATGGAACTCGGGGAGGGGTAATCGTTGGTGAAGGCTACCCCTTCATGAGCGTCGTTCCACTGGGGCCAAGAAGCCGCAGCACGCGTCCGGGACGACCGCTAAAGACGTTTCGAAACGCGACGCAAGAGCGGATCACACACGCCCTCCACCGCGTGTACAGCGCCTCCTACGCCGAGGCTACGTGGCGAAACATGGGGTACTCCGCCGCGAAGTGGACGAGGTTTGTGGTCCAAGCCCGACTCCAGAGCCACCCGCCGGCAGACCAGTTGCTGGCGTTCATCGGGTGGTGCCACGCCGAGGGGCTAAAGCCCACTTCGATACTCACCGAGGTCGCCAACATCCGCGCGACACTGCGCATGGAAGGCGTTGTCCTCAACGACTATCGGATCACGATGGCTCAGAGAGGCCTCGCGAAGCTGAAAGCTGGCGTGCCCCGACAGGCGGCGCCGATATCGAAAGACGTGTTGTATCGGACGGTGGACCGGCTGGTCAAGAGCGATCCTCAGGCGGCGGTGATCTTCGCGGTCGCATGGTTGACAGCGTCGAGAGTCGGAGACGTGAGGAGACAGCGCGTGGGAGCGGTGAAGTGCTCTTCAGACGGCGTGCTCGAGATAGAGTGGACGGAGAGGAAGGACTGGCGGAACGTCGGGATCGTGACGCAAGTCTGGTCCGGAAAGCTGCGGCACATGATCACGACGTACCTGTCCCGGAAGCTGCCGGACGAAACACTCGGGGGCGACAGGACGACAGCGCAGTACGCAGCACTTCTGCCGAAGGGACTCACGGCTCACTCCATCCGGAGAGGAGCCGCACAACACGCCCTCACAGCTGCCGATCCCGAGGCTGTCAGGACCCTGACCCTCCACGCCACCCTCAACGGACTCATCCGCTACGCCCCCAGGTGTCACGTGCGGACACAGCTCGGCGCCTCCCGAGCCCTGACGGAAAATTAAAAGGAGATGAACTTGCCTCCTTTCTTCACGATGATGCTGCCGTGAAGCCATCGGTGAGCAACGCGGTCCTGCTATGGGACTCAAACGCGAGCAAGGCGTGTAAGACTCACCCTCCCGCACTTCCGACTGCTAGAATCGCTCAGTCATCACCACCTCTGCTAAATTTTGTTCGGGCAGATGTTCTAGCGCACAGCGTCGGCGGCCACGCATGGATCGAGGCGTCGAGGTGGATCCGCGACCCGGACTTCTTTTATGCTAACTATCAGCGTTTCTGGGGGCGACGGCTGCTCGAGCCGCTCTCAAGGCTCCACCCAAACCACGCTGCCGACGTGGCAATGTCGTCGATCACCGGACGAGTGCCGAAGGCCACCCCCATCACCGAGATGAGGCTGTTCACCGTCGCGAAGAAAACACCGGACGAGGGGCGCCTCATATGTTGGCCGAAGGCGCTCAACGAGCACGCCACACCGGACCCCGGACCCCCCACGGTCCTACCCTCAAGGGAAGAGGTGTGGGACACAATACGTGCATCGGTGATGGGCCTCGAGGTGGACGCCGTGAGCTACTTCCACGCTTTTCCTTTGCACCCGTCCATTTCTCTAGCTTTTGGGATGCGACTTCCGATACATGGGAAGAGGGTCCTCAAAGTGATGCCCATGGGTTGGGACAAGTCGATGGGTGTCGCGACAAACTTGGCCGATTTGTTAGCGCGAGTGGTTAGGCAGAAATGCCCCGCCGGACGCGTCACTCCCTGGGTGGACAATTTCTTCCTTTCAGCCCCCGATTCACGCACGATGCTGAGTGTGTGGAAAACTTGGAAAGCGGTGTCCAGTTTTGTTGGCCTGAAGACGAAAGACGAGGAGTATGCTCCGCGTTCGCGTGTGACGTGGCTGGGACTCGACGTCGATCTCGCCAAGAACCTTCTTCGAGCCCCTTCGAAGGTAGTAAACGCCCTCACGGACGCCGTCGCCGCGGCGGAGCGCGCTTGCACGTTCAGAGAGGCCTACCGGGTGTTGGGCACGGTAAATTTCCACATGTATTTCTTAGGCATTGATGCGTGGGACTACCCGACACTGTCTCGTTTCCAGTCGCGCTTCGGCAGGCTCCTAGCTGACCAACCGCGGCTCTGGGACACGGCTTGTCCGATATGGCCTTCCTTTGCTTCGGCGCTCCGGGCGGTCACACGGGAAATTGGCCAGTGGCACAGCGTGCCAGAGAAGACCCGGGGGCGCGTCTTCCTCCTTTACACGGATGCCTCCCTCTCCGGTTGGGGCATTCTAGCTTCTGGTTTCTTCGCTGAAGGGGGCACATGGGATGCTTGTGAGTCGGGCGAGCCAATACACAGGCTGGAGGCCCGCGCTTTGTTGAAAGGCGTAGTGCGGATCTCACCCCTCCTTCCACGAAGGGCGACTATAAGGGCGATGGTGGACAACACCGTATGCGTTCATTCCGCGGCGCGCGGGCGATGCCGCGATTTCCTCACGGCTGAGGTGCTCAGGTCGGCGAAGAGGACTGCCGCTCTCAGAGAACAGCGGCTGGAATTGGCGTATGTTTCCACGAAGGAGCAGCTCGCCGACCCGCTATCGCGCGGTCTACCAACGCCGCAATCATGGTTTTGAAATGGATTTTTAGCCCAGGACACTTCTCTGAAAGTTTACATCTTGATCATTGTTATGTCAACGCAGCGACTCCGCGCACGTGAAGAAGTTCGTGGCATACACACGAGAATCTCTGCATGACCTTTCTACGTTTGTTACGCACCATCAATCTGACATCACGCAGCAGCAAGGACGAGAGCAGCGAGTACGGAGCAGCGAGACGGGCGAGGAGGAGAGTATTAGTCGTATAAGATCGAAGATCTTAGAAGATTAATACTATTCCGACGAGAACTAACACTTGT
The DNA here is from genome assembly GCA_030068145.1 of Diplonema papillatum. Lineage (NCBI taxonomy): Eukaryota > Euglenozoa > Diplonemea > Diplonemida > Diplonemidae > Diplonema > Diplonema papillatum. Next base: position 10,559 of record JAPJBO010002520.1, on the reverse strand, counting down.
ACAAAGGTTATTACCCCGTCGCTCTCGAGAAGAACACCGTAATTTTACCCCTCGCTTGCCCACCCACCCTTGCCCATTTTTATCTTCTAGTCCAGTGTCCTGAGGCGTCACGAAGAAGTTCGTGGCATACACACGAGAATCTCTGCATGACCTTTCTACGTTTGTTACGCACCATCAATCTGACATCACGCAGCAGCAAGGACGAGAGCAGCGAGTACGGAGCAGCGAGACGGGCGAGGAGGAGAGTATTAGACCAAGAAAAACGGCATCCGGTTTCTGTCTGGCACCCGTGTTTTGTCCACAGTAGGGTTGTGCTTTCATCCATGGTGGCCTGGGGTAGGCGACGTCTGCAGGCTATGCACTTAGCCGTTTTTTGCGTATTTGTGGCCATTTTGGCTGATTCGTTGTGCTGCAGGCTGTATACGGAAACAGTCGAATCGGTTATTCTCAACCCTCGATTGTGATCCCACGAACACGATACTTCGGCCGGTTCCGGATGTCAGGCGTCTCCGATGAGCTCTGTTCCACTTTCTGCCCGTTCGATCTGTGAATCAAGAGAAAACGTGAGATTGAAGACAGGTTAACGCGAGTAATAAGCAAGCTCGTGACCGGAAGTTACATCATGTTGGAAAGATTCAGTGTTTCGCCCTTTTAGGAGTGGCTCTTCGTCGCTTGCTTCAGCTGACTCGTCGTCGCTTTCGCTCTCTTCATCAATGTTATCCCTTTCCGGGCTACGCGGTGCGTAGTGCTCGGTCTTCCTTGCAAAGAAGAATGCTTATATATAGATCCGTTTTGTTGACCCTTGTTCAAGTCTATCGTACCTTTGCACCATGGGTTTGATGGTGTGAGTTCTGGTATGTAGGCGGGAGTGACATGAGCTTTCCCTTACTTGGCAACCTGCCTAATCGTTTGCAAGCGGCAAACGTAGCGCATTTGCCACGCGCCATTCTTCGCTTTCTCGGCGTTTTTTCAAAGATGAGTGTCATGATGAGCATGACCTCCGAAGAGGTGACCATTTTTCTTGTGGTTGCAATCTAGAGTGCTCCTGGGCGTCGGGCCGCCGCCTTTTCAGCTGTTTCTTCAGTCCTCATCCCTTTATTCTGGTTCGGGATCTGTGTAGTGGCTTGATCTTGGGAGGGGCTCCTTTGTAGCGAATTCCAGTGGTTCTGCGGACTCCAGGATTGGCATCGGCAGCCTCACGAGCATCGATTCGGGTCGGCTGTTTGTGATCAGTGCCCCTTCTCCGTGTCGCGTCTTCGCTGGCTTGTGCGTTGGGCTAGGGTTGTTTTGCGCCTTCCCACGCGCCTTCCCCCGTGCATCGCGCTGCCGTCGCTACCAGTTGCGCAGCGAGAGGAGCTCTCCACGTTCCCGTATGTGGTATTCGTGGTGACAGGTGGCCCAACGCGAAATGCAGTTTCCTCTTCAGAACGACTCTAGACTGTAGAGTATGCGGCAATTACAAGGGGCTGGGCCAGGTGTACGAAACCTATTCGAACCTTCAGCTCCGACTGGAAAAGGTGGTTTCAAAATGCATGAAATGGATCCCGAGGTAGCAAAACTATATGTGCAACACTCATCTGCAGGAAATAGTACGCGCGGAAACGGACCGGTGGCAAGTGCGCAGGTCGGGCTGCCGTATCCTGCCGAGACGCACCGCGTCGTGGTGGCGCACAGCTACTCGGCAGCTGACTCGGCGGCTTTGCACGACCGGCACCAGCGCGCCGTCCGCAGCGTGCGCGGCATCACGACGCCGGAGGTGGCAAGGCTCCGCGACTTCGTCCACCCGCCCTCGGCGCTCTTGCCCTACGCGAAGGTCCTCTCGGTGCTCACGAATGCGCTTCCTCGGAGGACAACTCCGGCCGACCTCTACACTGACAGTAAAGACGCCTGGGCCGCGCCGTGGCGCGCCTTGAAGCCGTTGCTAGGAAGCCGCCCGATGGCTGACATTCTGTCTTCCATCGGCCCCCGGGACGTTCCCCCCGACGTCATCCGGTACATGGAGGAGACCCTCCCGGGCGAGCCGCCGCTGCAAACCCTCGAGCGCATCAGCTTCGCGGCGGCGGCGCTCGGCGAGTTCGTCCACTCGCTGTTCTCCCTCTGCGAAGCGCACCGGGGCGTGCGCGTGTTCCACGGCGGGCCCGCGAAGCCGCGGCGGGCCTCCGCGTCGAGCAGGAGCGGGTCGTCCGCCGGCTGCGCTTCGGACGCGGGCGACGCCGCCCGGCGGCGAGCGCCCTCCGCGCCGGTGCCCACGGCACGATCCAACCCGCGGAACCAGCCGTCCGACGGGCCGGGCCCCGCCCCCCGCGCGCGGCGGGCCGCTCCGCGCACCCGGTCCCCCGCCGCCTCGAACAAGCCGAGGCCCGCAAAAAAGCCCGCCCGCGCAGCCGCCGCCGCCGCCGCCGCCGCCGCCGCGCCCCCCGAGGTCTGCGCCGAGCCCAAGCCGCTGCCGCTCGCCCCGCAGCCCTCCCGGGCCGTGCCGGATGCCTCGTTCACCAAGCAGCAGCAGCAGCAGCAGGAGCAGGAGCAGCAGCACCAACACCGCCAAACCCAAGCCCTCGACCCGATGCACCTCGCACCGTCGTCCGCACCATCCGCCCAGGCTGCCCAGCAAGGAGCAGGGGTAGGGGGGGGAGCCCACAGGAGCCGGGTTGTCCTGTCTCCGGCGGTGCCCGCGATGCCCCTGCACGCCGAACGGCCCCCTACGCAGCAGCTGCAGCAGCAGCCGCCGCCGCCGCAGCAGCAGCGGCGGAGCGTCATTTCGCCGCCGATCCCGGCCGAATTCCGGCAGAGCTCGCCGCAGCAGTACCGGGACGTCGTCGCGCGGCCCGCGCCGCCGGCCGCCCAGCCGCCCCTGCAGCCGCCGCGCGCGCGGCACTCGCCCGACCTCTCGCCCAGCTCGCACGACGGCGGCGGCTTCGCCGCCGACGTCCAGCCGTCGCGCTCGGGCCCGGGGCCGGCAGCCGAGCGCAGCGTGTTTTCGCCGGTCAAAAGCGCGCAGTTCCCCGCCGCCGCGGCCCTGCATCAGCAGCAGCAGGGCAGCCGTACGGTAGCCGAGGGGCGCGCCGCCCATGGTCGTGGCGGCGGTGTTGTCGCGTGGCTTACCTCGCTCGGTCTCGCGCCGTACGCAGCGGTCTTCGAGGAGAACGAGATCGACCTCGATGCGGTGTCGCTTCTCACGGACAAGGTTTGCTTCGCCGCTCGTGTCACGAGTGTTTTGTTCGGTACTTGCACCACACGTGGCACTGTGTGTGGTCCTTTTTGAGATGGATTGTGTCTGCGCTCCCTCTCCCTTAAGGCTGCCGCCCGAGGGAACCGGCTGTGAATCATCGAAAGGTCGCATTCCAGAGCAGCTGACAATCTTGCGGGTTGCCCTTCGATGTAATGTGCAGGCTAAAAAGACGTGGACAGCGTGCTTTGGGGATGATCAGGATTCCGAACCTGAAAATAAAACACAAAAAAGGATACACACAAGTTGGAATCGATCGACCGGCGCGCACAAACAACCCGAAGCACCTGTCTTTGTTCAAGACTTGTAAGAATGACATTCCAAGCGCGGCGGGATTCAAGTTTACAAAATTGCACACAGGACCTCGACGACATGGGAATCCCTCTGGGACCCAAGAAAAAGATCCTCCACGCGCGTCCGATGGCGTAAACGCAGTGGAACACACGCGCGCACTACCCGCGGCTGAACAGTAGGCGGAAACGCTCCTGCAGCGAGGTGGAAGCCGCCGGTGAAGCGGCGGCTCGTCGCTCAGGTTCCCACCTCAACAAGGCTCAAGGCGTATGTCTGTGGATATAGGACCGAGACACGGAGATGGAATGGCGTTGCACTGCGTACCAACTGCGCGCACCCGCTGTGGATGTCCAACTATCGCAAGCAAGTCTGGGAAAGCCCCCCACCAAGGAATGATTGGAAAGTGACCAGGCACGCGGGGCCCGCACACGCCCTTGGCAGTTGTGCGGGGCTTGAACGATTAACCACACACTCGCAGCTCTGCACACACAGTGCGTATAAGTCGATCTTTGAGTGCGTGAGCCCCTCCGAAGAAAGGTCCATGCACATGCACACACAGTGCGGCCCGAATGTACTTGTGGACGGTACTCATGAATCAAAAAAAATCGGAAACACAAAAAACTACTCTACGAGAAAATACATAAAACCGCGGACAACAGACCGGTACGGGCTACAAGGCAACCCCTGCTCAACTTGTAGAACGTGGGGGGCCCAAGATTACACTCCACGAAGGAATGTACTTGGTGTCGGTCACAAACAGTCCCGGACATGGCTAGCCATAACCCAAAACGAAAGCATGCACTAAATATACAATCCGAAACCATACAGCCCTTTCTTGCTCTAAGAGAACCCATTCATGAACGGTCACACGGAGACCCTAAAACCCCGGTATTTCAAGCGAACTTTAGCTCTAAAAAAGTGAGTGTCGGCGTTGGAGTGAAGATGGCGCACCGCCGCCTCACGCTTGGTACCAGCGCAGTTCAACCATGTTCCTGTACCCTCTCCTCCTGACCTTTTCTTAGTACTAGCAGTTTTGCGGGCTGCTAAAAAGACGGAGGCAGCGTGTTTTGGTGGTTGATCAGAACTCCTAACCTGAAGATGACACAGGGAAATACAAGAGGGAAAACGATCAACCGACCGGCACGCAAAACAAAACGAAGCGCCTGTCTTTTTCCTTCGTTTCGTAGTATCTTTTATGTGTCACGCCTTAGACGGGCTCCGCCCTCCCCAGCTGTTATCGTCAATCCACCCCCTCTCCTCCTAGATAGAGATCGTTGTCTAAGGCAGGCAACGCTTCCCCTACCTCCCGATGCGGGGAGCGGCCGGTCGTGTAACCTTTGTTTTTTGCGCACACTCGAATACACCGCGCACCTGCTTCCCGTTCTTTTTTGTCTGTCCGCATGCGCGCCTAAATGCCCACAGCAGACGAAGTATGAGCCGGTCCGTCCCTATCTCTTGAAACTGCATCGAAGTGCCTGCCGCTGTTTATCACAGTGAATCACGGTCCACCACGGTCTATCAGGTCCATCCCTAGTCCCTAGAGCTGCATCGAATTGCCCGGTGCTGTATTCTTCGGTCTATCACGGTCTATCAAGAGGGGATGGACCGGCTCAAAGTAGTCTTCCGGGGCACCGCGCAACTGAAGTTGGCGGCAACCTTTATCGACAATCGTAAAATGTGACTTTTGTCAATGTTAGATTGGTGTCGCGCGGCTCCTTGCCAAACGGGTAGGGTAGCGCCTTGCAGGAGCACCACCCGACGTTGAATGTGCGCTGTCGGTTCGGCGAAAAAAAACAGGTCGTTCAAATGAAACTCTCACCGGCCCCAGCTGTTGAAGATCTACGCGCTAAACTTAAGCACATCACTCAGCGGGAAAAGAAAGCAACAGCTCTGCTCCTAGTAATGGCGAGTGAACAGGGCAGCGCCCACTGCCGCGTCCACTGTTGCTGCCCTCGGTCGAAGGGGCGTATAGCTGATTGCCCGCGGCGGCTCTCTTATATCGAACATGTCGGTGGCGGCGCTCGGTGACGGTCGCCACTTGCGCGGTGGCGGCGACGGCTGGCTGTATTGGGGCGGGCTGCACGTCGTTCCGGAGGAAGACGAGCAGAGTGAGTGAAAACCCTAGCATTAAACTAAGATTTCCATGGCATACTAAGATTTCCCCCAAGCATTAAGCTAAGATTTCCCCAAGCATTAAACTAAGATTTTCCCCCCATAGGGCTACGGTGGCTGCATACGCGTACGCGCCCAAACCCGCATGCGCATACGCATACGGTTCTGTAAACGGCTGTGTGGACGTATGCACACGGCTGTGACTTCTTTGGCAATGCTCCTCCTTAGTCCAGAACGTAGGGGGAACCGAGAATAATACTCAAACGCAGAGCTTTGTGTCGACGGAACCGACGTCCGCAAACCCGGGGTACATGGGCAAGCGCGTTCACTCCCGTAAGCCGACCAGCCGCGCTCCGATGAGGCAACCGAAGCTGGTTGTCCCAGGATCTGCCGAGCATCTTGTCTTTCTTTCAGTGGAAGCTGAAGTTTCCCATCAAGACGCTAGCTGCCGCCGTAGGCCGTGCAATTGCCAAGAAGAGAGTCCGCGACGCGTCAAGACGGTGCTCCCCCCGCGAAACGGGCTCGCCCGCCAACCAGATCGGCGCCCCGGTTGTGTCAACACCGACGCCGTCACCCTCGGTGACGGGGCCGCCGCCCGCACCTCCGACCTACGCCCGTCTTAGAAGTACGTGGTTGTAGTGAGGCTACTGGAAACTCCTTCGAGAGATGGTCCCTGCACTCCAACTCTCTCTATCTCTAAACAAACTTGTTTAAGCACCTTCGGTGCGTCTTGGGTGGTCGAGCTGAGGACCTAAGGAACAAGGAAATATGCTGTTGTGCGACAAGCCCTGAGTATTCGAGTCCACTTGCTCCAGGGCAAGGTTGGAAGCGGACGATTCGGAAACTTAAGAATTCGGAATTAGCAAATAACGCACCCCCCTCCAAAGGACCCACTGATGAGCTCTGACTTTGGATTGGTCTGCGTTCAAGAGCGAAACATGAGACGAAGAACGAGGTGCACACAACACCGCGGTGAAAAAAATACAGGGGGCTAGTCCCTCAAGGTTTCATTCCCCACTTTGGGAGCCGTACACTCCCCTTTTTACAACTTTCTATTTTCTATTTTGCATCCCTTTCCTAGACGACATCTTCCTCGAAGAAGACTTGATGCTAGCATCAACCATGCATGAGAGGCAGTGCTCTGCCTAAACATTAAACTAAGATTTTCCCTCCCTCCTCCCGCAGTCCGAGCTCGCTCCCCTCGATCGACTCACTTTAGCCAAGGTCATGACACACCGAACGTTCCCACCAAACCTCCCCCGCCCACGTGGTGCGGGCCTTTTCCGCCAGCCCGTTGTGAGCTGTCGTGGGCCATGAAGCGTGCTCGTTCAGGGCACCGAGCTGGCGTTCGTCGTCGTCGGGGAAAAAGCGAGGCAGACGTTGACCCTGGCACGCATCCTCATCGACCTCTGCTTTCTGCCTCGGGCTGAGCGCAGCTGCAGCCTCGAGCGCGGGGCGCTTGTCAAATTCGTAAAGTTCACCTTTCCTGACGAATGCTCCTCCAGCGAAGAGGTTGGCTTGGCGCGTCGGAACGATGCCTACGCTCCCTCAAGCGTGCTAAACCTGTCGTCCACGTCCTCATAGCCCCCATATGCAAACGTATGCAGCCGTATGCGTATGCATATGAGTACGTCTCAAAATCACCTTAGAAATTGTGCCCATTTTCAATTTGCGACAAAGGCGTTTGAGACCATGGCGACCGACGCGGGTATCTTGTTTTCATCGTTTTTGTGTTTTGCGCGCACATCTGTGTGTGTTTGCGTGCGTCGCTTGCAGCGTTTCCGCCGTCGCCTTCCTCTGCCATCTCGCGCCTTCCGCGTTGCTTCTCTGCCTCGGTGTCGGAGACAGTGTCCGAACCACTCTTCTTTCCGAAGATTGGCTCCAGCAATGCTTTGGACTCTGCCGCCTCTGTAGTGCCTGCAGGGCACACACTTGTGGCTTCAGCAGCCGCAAACGTGTAAACCGGCTGCTTTGAGACCACCGCTGGCTGACTCATGGTCTGCGATTCCAGAAGTAGGAGCTTTTTCGCCTGCCTGCTGGAGCATGGCTTTTGCTTCTTCGGCTGTTTTCTGGTATGGATGATTGTGTCCCTCGGAATACAATAGAAGCGGCCAAAACAACTTGTGACACGGTATCCTCTGGGCCAGCAAACCCAGCAATCCGCAAAATTCCGCAGCACTGATACGCTGCTGCTGTATACACACCGTTCTTGACTAAAGGCACGATGTTATATCTTCCACACTCGCCTCATCTACTACCAGTCGTGCGCGCTTTCTTCACGATAGCCAGGCTGGTGCCCTCTTGGTCGCTTCCGAGGGGTTGGGGTCTGATGAGGTAGCGCTGTATCATTTTCACCACCTTCATTGTTGCCGGAACCATCATCATCCTCATCACCAGACGCTGGAAACCCTTCCTCTGCAAATCTCGCTGGCGCCTTCCGCGTTGCTGCTCTGTCTCGGTTTCAGACTGCGGCAGAACGTTCCATACGCTGGAAACCCTTCCTCTGCAATCTCGCTGGGTGCCTTCCGCGTTGCTCTCCCCCGGTGTCGGACGACGGCAGAACGTATACACTGGAAAGTTCGGCCTGGCGCCTCAGCGCAGCACACATCCGAAAGGGGTCGCGAATGGTGTTCAAGCGAGCTCGTCTATCGAGACCTTCCACCACGTAGGCGACGAACCCAGTCGCAGGCCATACACCCCGGGCACACTTGTTACGTTTCTCGGTTTAGGGAGGTTTATCGAAGCGGTGGTGGCTAGCGCTCCAGAGATCTCCTTTTGACCTCTCTACAAACTGCTTCCGTGGACTTCGGGACGCACTTGCATGGTGGATTCCTGTACGCCGTGTGTATGCGTGCATCCCCAGGGCCGCAGCACCTCATGGAAGGGCTTGACGGCAACAGCGTACGCGGCTGCTGCGCCCCCTGGCTCCGCCGCCGCCCGGGCTGCGTAGTGCGGCTGCGAGAGTTGTAGGGGGTACGTGACAGCGACGTCAAGTAGGACGGTCGGACGTAGCTGATGTCCGGGCGCTTGCGCCGCGCGTTAGCGAACACGGCTCGCTCGATGGAAGGACCGAGCAGTCCTCGTCGAGCGAAGTCGGCGACGATGTCGCGCAGCGCGTTGTGAAGGCGCGTTCGGCGGCCGCTGCCGAAACACGTCTGGGCGTGCGATCCGTTGACGTCCCCCGGTCGACTCGAGAAGGTTCTTCCTCTTCTCGGTGGGGCCAAGGCGGACGACCATGCCTTCTGTCCTCGCCCCTCGTACTCGGCTCGTGCCTGCATGACGTCCTGGATCTTCTCCAGGACGGATTCATAGGGACGCTAGGACGGTGTCGTCCTGCTGCCACGTGAGGTGTGGCAGCAGGGCCGGGGCCACGAGGGCGGGGAGATGCGGCCCCCCGTCCAGCGCCGCGGCGATGTGGGCAATCCCGCTCACGTCCGCACAGCTGTGGAGGCCGAGGCCGCCCATCCTGACGGGGAGTGACGCCTGTGTCCACGACGCGTCATCGGTTTCGATCCCGGTGATCGTCGCGAGACAGGACTGGGTGACGCGGTCGATGCCCGCGTAGTCGAAGACGGACCCTGTCGCGCGCATGAGGTGCACCACTCCAACGAAGCCGGCACAGAACTTCGTCAGCGTGAGCGCCACGTGCGCGTCAGGTAGGGACGCGATCACCCTCAGCTTCCTCTCGGCGCCCGTGTCACCCGCTCAACGAACGCGCGGATCTTCTCCGGCGCGCGGCACTGCCAGGTGCTCGATCTCGTCGAGGGAGCACGTCTCGATGCCGTCTAGGCCTGCCGGTACCTCTGCGCCCGGGGCAATCGCCAGTCTGCACTTGCCCCTATTGAGGCTCAGACCGACTGCTGCGGCTCGCCGCTCGAACTCGCACAGCCATCGCGCGATCGAGTCGAGTTCCCCGCCCGTTACCCCGTCGTCGAGGTAGAACGTCAGGAGCTCGAGGCTGGCCTGGCTCAGCGCTGAGTGGTTGGGCGCGGCCTCCGGCTGCTCCTGAGGTGCCGGCTCCTGTGCTACTGGCCCGGCGCCCTCCGGATCCTCGGGGGCGCCTCGCGGTATCTGGGCCACCGTTTTTTCTCTACCGTTTTTTTTTTTTTTTTTTTTTGATATTTTTGAGAATTCACAATTCGTCGAACTGCCGACGCGTCACTGCTGCTGTGTGCGCTCGGATTGGCGCCGCTCAAGCGGCCACCTTATGTCACTCGTTTGTTTGTAAAGATTGCTCCGTTCTTCTCCCGGATTGGTATACTACTACATTGATATTTTTGAGAATTCACAATTCGTCGAAAAAATTTCTCGCGGCGGACAACGGCGTGGCACAGTCGTCAGTGGACGACCTTCCTGGCCTCGCCACGGGGTTCGGTTCCCGCCGGTGGACTTTTTTCCGGGTCCGCACTCAGCATCAAAGGTTCACCAGGCCCCCCTGGATAGGGCCTCCGACTTGCCATCATCCTGAACTTAGCATCAGGGTTTTCCGGGGGGGGGGGCGGGGGGCCCTCCCCCCGGGTATGCGCCCCGAACTTGCTATCATCCCAAACTTAGCACCAGGTCCCCGAACTTGCCACCAAACGCCGAGCTTGGCATCATCAGGGTTCAACGGGTTCGGGTTTGCACAAACGCCGGACTGGGCAAAAAGGTGCGGGTTTGCACAAACGCCGGACTGGACAAAAAGGTGCGGGTTTGCACAAGCGCCAGACTGGGCAAAAGATTCGGTTCTCACAAACGCCGGACTGGGCAAAACGGTTCGGGTTTGCACAACCGCCGGACTGGGCAAATGGTGCGGGTTTGCACCAACGCCGGACTGGACAAAAAGGTGCCCAGTCCGGCGGTTGTGAAAACCGAATCTTTTACCAGTCCAGCGTTTGTGCAAACCCGCACCTTTTTTGTCCAGTCCGGCGTTGGTGCAAACCTTTTTGCC
>JAPJBO010002519.1:0-14637 GCA_030068145.1 Diplonema papillatum | reverse complement strand
GAAGGAAAAAGCGCTTACTGATGGAACCGTTTCTTGCGCCCTCACCATCTTTCGCCCACCAGTCGATGTATGCTTTGTTGTCGCGCGTGTTGGCCGGGTCTAGGTCAAGTGGAACCCCTTCGTGTCTGCGACCTGGGGAATAATCCGGCTCGTTTTACCCGCCAAGATCACTTTGGTAGGGGATGGGTATCCCATCCGCAGCCCCACCGTCACAACAGTAACGCTTCGCTTGTCGCCCATAGTCAATGCGCACATCACGAGTACCTTTCGGGGCGAGTGTCGCAGTCGGGCTGGGCGTGAAAAGCGCCGCAGCATGGTCGCAGTTCAAGACGCAGCTTTGTGGGATATCGTTACTCCATTAAAGCATGAACAGCTGGCCGCATCTCTTCTTTCTTTTGTTTCGTCTGGGTTTCATCCAGTACTCTGCTTGTCTTAGTCGTCTGTGCCATGCAGGGTCAAAACCTTGTGTCTTTTTAAAACGCTCCCGCGGGGCCGATGGAGCCCTAAAAAAAATTTTGGAAAAAAAAAATTTGCTCAACTTCCTCAAATATTACTGCAGAGTTTGTTCCAAACTTTTAAAATTCAAAAACCCCAATTTTTTTCCGGAGATTTTTTTTTGCCATTTTCAAAAAGACACAAGGTTTTGACCCTGCATGGTACGCAGTTGCTTCCGACCACCACTTCCGAGCCCATTCTGTGCTAAGTTCTGATTTGATGACTGGCAACCCAGTAGTTCGGGCGCAAGCACGCTCACGAGCGAGTAAGTGACAGCGGCCCGTTCGTTCGTTTTCGCTCGATCAGTTCTAAAGGGATCACGGTCTCCTTTTTTTCGTAATGACAATGGACGGCCTCTCTTGGCCTTTTGTTCGTCAACGTCGATCGGTTCACTCCGACTTCCGCCTAGAGCGTGTGCAGTGGAGTTGTTTTTCCCGTACAGCGTACGAGCGCTGTGGCCGTTGCATGCGAAACCTTTTTGCCTGGCATGCTGTTCCACTTCTGCATCCCTCCTGTAGTCCTAGACGGCAACAAGCTCCCCTATTCCACCTATTTCAAGGTCTCTTTCCTCCCACGAGCTGTACTCCCGCAAACCCGGAGCGGAGCGTTCTGCGGTGTTCCTCGTGCGGTATATCTAATTGATATCCCTGGTTCGTTTTCTTCTTTTTTGATCATTTCTTACACCCCGGACTTCAGCAGCCATATACTAAGTCAATGCGGGAGTGAAAACGTGCGGGAGGCCACTCCCGCGTTGAGGGAGTGAGGCCGACCGCACAAATGACCGCAAACCCACACCCGCAATCCGGAGTGGGAGCCCGGGGTGTACATCAAGAGAGCCGAGCAGAAAATCCCGTCCGGGTAAAGCAGCTACTGCTGTGCGGGCAATCAGAGAAGACATAAATTCAAAAACAAAATTTCCGGAAAAATATCCAAATGTTCCGCGGAAGGCCGTTTTATCCAAAATATTCACTATCCAAATATTATTCCTATCCAAATATTTTCCTATCCAATATTTTTCCGAAGACGGTATATAAATTCGTGTCCGGATCTTGTGTCAAGGTGTACTCCAGTACACACATGAACTATGGGTGGGCCCCGGGTGTGCATGGGCCGGCGGAAGGTTGCGGAAGATCGGCGGAGGGTCGAGGGGGGTTGCGGAGGGTCGAGGAGGGTCGGCAGAGTACGCACGTTGAAGAGCTCCCGCGTGTGCTCGTCGAACTGGCTCGGAGCAAGCCTGATTCAGCCTCTCCGACCTTTACAGACTATGCTGTGAAGTTCGTGGTAGCTCCACAGGCTAGGAAAGTTGTCGTCGCTGTATCCAGAGGCCGTGTGTTCTGCCTTTGTGAAGTGCCCTTGCCCGCCGTGAATGCCATGAGTACTGCCCTCTTCCACCATCTTGGATAGACACGCCTCACGCTCGCACCACCCGAAACCGAAACGACCCATGACCCCAAGAGCTGTGCCCGAATACACCCCGCTTTCTAATTTATGGATTTCTAAATTATGGATTCGCAAAAAATCGCCTAAAATAGTTTCCTCGTCCATAAATTACAAATCCATAATTTAGCTGACCACAAATTATAGGACCAAAGCAACAAGTCACTGGCCATGCTGTGGACAGGAAAGGGCTCGGCGAGAAGAACACACAGCGACCGGTCAGTTCAATAACTATTGTCCAATCAGGTTTGAAGCCGTAAGTAAGCCCTGCCCACAGTCCATCGATCGCAAACTGGAGCCAGTCAGAGGTACTTTTCAACAAAAACATCCTCCTCTATCGGAAACAAGCATTTGCTTTTGTGTGACTGTTCAAAAATTTCCGCGCCTGCGGCGCAGGCATAATTTGCATCTGTCTCTGCGGTGGGTGGTCGGGGCATAACTAGTTCCCTGTCCTAAAAAAGGTCGAGTGCCTGTCCAAGAGCCTGGACAGGAAATATTGATTCTGGGCCCCTCCAAAAAATAAAATAATTCGTCCATAAATTGCATGGCATAAATAGAATTCCGCAAATTAAAGGGCCATAAATTGTCAGGGTGTACAAAGCCTTCAGGCCAAAAAACGTCCAGATGCGCAAAACACCCGTTTTTGGCCGAAATCACGTCTCTGTATTATGCACTGGTATGTTGTTCCAGGGGATTAGCTTCTATATCCACATTTGGACTGGCAGTCCAAATTTGGAAAGGCCGCCGAGAAAAAAATAAATAAAAAATGGGACTACACCACCACTAAGCCCCGGCAGAGTGGCCAATGTGCAATCCGAGGGCCTCTCAGGGCCCAGCCTTGTTGTGAAGATACGTCGTGTCGCGCTATTGAACCTATTTCCTGGGCTGCAGGCCTTTCGAAGAGTTCGGCGAATACAATGTATCGAATGGGTCGGCGGGTGTGAGGCAACTTCTGTTCGTGCTGCCCTTGCGACAGGGTGGTGGAGGGAGCAAGCTAGCTTGGATGTCTGTGCATGATGGACAATACCGTTTCTGCGGGCCTGGAAATTTGGTGTACCATACCGTTTTTTCCGGCTCGCTACGCGAGCCGAAAAATTGATTATTAGTATTTGAGGAACACTGAGTGGTGATGACCACTACACTACATTAGAGGGCCACACATGTTACGACCATTAGTGAGAGTGCGTAGTGTGTAACTCCATATTCTTCGACTGTTCTCAGAGACAAGATGTACCGGGGGTTCCAGTCGAAAAATCCTGGCTGTTGCTACACCGCGACACTAGAGGTTGAGGCCGCAGAGGTGGCAGAGGCCCGTGCAACACTGGCAGGTGAGCCCCCAAAGTGCAGAAACTGCTGAAAAACAGTGAAAACGCAAAAAGCCGTTAGCGGTCCAAATTTGGAAAATGGGCTGGAGACCAAGCTAATGCCCTGGTTGTTCCAAACAAAAAAAAAAAGAAAGCTAACCCAAACAACTTCCGCCGGTAGAGAAACCTTGCCTAAAGAAATCAACTGCCGTCGGGTAGGCTAGTCTGACACTAGCTGTCGTCCAGGGGAGTAGCTTCTATATCCACATTTGGACCGTCAGTCCAAATTTGGAAAGGCCGTCGAGAAAAAAAATAAAAATACTCGAGGGACTGCCTTGTGCTCATTTCGAAGGAGGCTAGAGGGGGAGAAAACAATACAACTACAAAGTGGGTCTTTTTTGTTGAACGCTTACGCCCGCCACTAAACCCAGGGTTACCTGTGTTTCGTGTGGGCTACAGCACATTTACCTCCTTTGATCTATCGCAACTGGCAGTCTCCTCAAGCATTTCCTACAAAGCAGGTGCTTATACAAAAATACTCGAGGGACTGCCTTGTGCTCATTTCGAAGGAGGCTAGAGGGGGAGAAAACAATACAACTACAAAGTGGGTCTTTTTTGTTGAACGCTTACGCATCAGGACCCCCAGGGACCACGCAGTGGCACACCAAATCTGAGGGCGGAGCAAGATCCTCTGCATGAGGCGACCAGACACTCTCTGGCGTGTCGCTCACCAGGGCCAGCACCCCGCGGGTGTAGGGGTCGGCCCTTTGCGCATCGGTCGGAACCCACTCGGCACTGATGACAAGGCCGGCAGCCCGTGCGGCGTCGAATATCCTCGTCAAAAGGACATTGGCCGCAAAATTCTTTGAGTGTCCCTTGTTGAGACAATGGACCGCCGGGAGGTTGTCTACCATGAGCCTTACGCGGACGTTCGAATGGAAACTGGCGGTCATCTCGATGCCCCGAAGGACTGCAAAGAGTTCCTTCAAAAAGATGTGGGTGTGACTCAACTCCACAAAGGGGCCCTGTGACACGCGCTCAGATTCCCCTTCGAGGACCGCAGCCCACCATTTGGACGAGGCGTCTGTCCAGAGAGTGACCGATGAGGGAAAGGATTCTGACCGACTGACCCAGCGATTCTCTTCCACAAGGGAAACAAGATGCTCGACCTCACGCACCGTCGAGGGCGGCACAGCCCTCGTCACATCCCAGGCAGCTGGATCCGATGCCAGAGTCGAGGCCAGCCTCTGCAGGAACGACAAGGAACATCGGGCGTAGGCCAGTCGGAAACGTGTCGTGTACGCGAACCAGACCAAAGATCCGAACACCCGGTAGAACTGGCGAGGGGATACTCCTCCAAGCCGAACCATGGCGAGCTCGGGGGAACCAAGCAATTTCGACACCCACGATTCTGCCATCCTATACCGGGCGGGGCGGTCGAACCGGGAGAGTTCGAAATGGAGTCCTAGGAGGTCGAACTCCCTGAGGGGGGCTCCAAACTGCTCGTCGTCTTCGTTGAGCTCGCAGTTAACGTCCCTGCAGCGTTGCACGAAAGAGTCGAACCGCGAAGTTGCCTCCCGCAACGAGCTTCCCACGACGACAAAGTTGTCCACCCAGGGTAGACCGTCAGCCTCCGGTAGGAGCACCCGGGAGGCCCTCTGAGCTATCGCCGGAGCCCAGCTCCACCCCATGCACATTGCGGCGAGTTGTGCCTGTACAAAACGGCCCCGCGGCCCTGCCAGGTGCATGCCAAAATACGGTCGGATGTCTGCGTCGAGCCGGAACTGATAAAAATAGCTCCGGGCGTCCGCGAGAAACACCACCGATGAGGCCAACACGCGGTCGATCACCTCGTGAACCGAAGGGAGCAGCATTGGAGGCGGGCGCGCCATGATCGCGTTGAGCTTGCGACCGTCACACACGAACCTCTGCCCACCGCTCTTCTTGTCGACAGTGAAGGCGGGGAGGACGACCCTCAACCCGCCCGATGCGACCTCTGCCACGCCATATCTCACCAGATCCGGGAAGTGGCGTAGCATGCGCCTCGACGTCGTTCGTGTGATCGCCGATGCCATCAGCGCTTCCTCCGCCCCCGGGAGCAGGGCGGACCGGAAGGATTCCCACGAACGGACCACGTCCAGCACACCGCGCAGCAGCCCCCGGCTGTCCAGCGCCGTCAACCTCTCAAGGTTCATGAACGATGACGAGATGGGCGCGAGAGCCTCGCCGATTCTGCGTTGCGTAGGGACGGCCGTGAGGTTGTTGATGAGGAGTTCACCCCCGTAAGCAACACCAACAAAGGGAGTGAACATCGAGGGGGGCAAGTCTTCTTCGGGACCCTCTCCCGGCCCCTGGTAGAACGTAGCCAACGGGTCGGGGAACTTCTTGGGCGGCTTAAACGGGAAAGGGGGTTCAAGACGAAGGGTTAGAGAAGGGACGCCGACGCCCTCGCGGTGTTCCGGACGAGCGGAACCTCGGCCTCCGGAAGGTATCGCATTAGCGCACTCAGCGTCGTATGGCGCGACACACTTTGGATCACCTTCAGGTCGATCCCGCTTCTCAGGAGATGAAACAGGGCGCCCCGCCGGAGAGAATGGCCGGAGAGTGAAATGTTCGCGCGCTTCAGCGCGGTCACAACTCGTCGGAAAGGGAGGTCCGGGAACAGGAGGCGTCCCGGAGGTGTTTGCGACAACAGCGTCCGGAGCTCCTGGTCCTGGGCTGGAGGAAGAATCACTCCTGTCACCTGGCCGAGACGGAAAGGATCCGACTTCGAGCCCACCCAGTTCACCGCCCAGAAACCAGCACTTTCGGTGACGTGCTCTGCCTTTCTCGTCAGCACGTCGTCCACGCGGGCGGCACCCTGCCAGGCCAAAGCCAGCGCAACACGCACCCTGGGGTCCGCTTCCAGGGCAACGGCAAGATGCAGCTCGTCCTTCGTCACCGGTACAGCCTGCTTCGACGGCTTCATCGCGCCGGCCCGTTTCAGAGACCTGACAAAGTCCCTGACGAGCTGGCTGTCGACAGGCCGCCCCAACCGCTTCTCGGCCGACTGTACGTTGACGACGTACTGTACTGCCGAGGCCGCGCAGATGTCTCCACGAGAGAGCAAACGGGTCACGAACAAGACCAGCGCCGTCGGGACATCGAGCTGCGAATCTGCCTCTGCATCCCAGTGACGTCGGAACTCCAGAAAGCGCCGGTACACGGAGTGGATCCCGCGTCGTGTGGACAGCGCCAGTGCATCCGCCACGTACGCGTTCGCAGTCCGGACAAGACGGTTCCGTTCGCCGGGTGAGAGAGGGGGCTCCGAGAGGAGGGGACGTCCGCATCGCCCCGAGACCGGAGGAGGGAAGCGGTTCACGGCGTCTACTGCTTGGCCTTGCTCCTGGTTGCGTTCGTCCGCTGAGGGGCCTGGGGAGCGTCGGGGGGAAGAGCTTCGCCCGAGTGTCGGGTGCGGGGCCTCGGGCTGCGCTTCCTGGGCGGCTTCGAGGCGGGCTGCTCCTCGGCTTTCTGTAGAGCCTGGAAGACGCTCCGTAGAAACGGAGGAAACCCGGCCTCGTGCTGATGCCGGTGCTGGAGGCTGCCTGCAAGAGACCACCCGGCTTTCAGAGCCGTCTTCAGGACCATCATCCGGTGGATGGTGTCCCTTCCCAGCTGGACGAGGGCGTCTGGGTCGGTGGTGTCGTCCATCAGTCGCATGATGGTGGTGACGTGGTTGGTGAGATGTTGGGCGTCGTTGGCGACGCTCGGGATGGCATCGAGGATGTCGGCGAAAAAGTCGCGGATGTGCACCAGGGCCAGCGACTTCTCGATGGGGCTGAGGCCGACCCAGAGCTGGGGGTCGAGGAGCTCTGGCCCGGGGGAGAGGAGCGTGGGGGAGCCTTGGACCGACCCGCCCTCCCCCAGCGAAGGCGGGCCCTCCGGAAAATCCGGAAGGGGTTGTGAAGACCCAGCGTAGGGCTGGGGGGGCTCGGCGCGGGGCTGGTAGAGCTCAGCGTACGGATGGTGTCGGTACACTGGCGGCGCGGCGTCCTCGATGGCCCGCAAGAGGCCGCAGGAGGAGCCCGGCAGCAGGACAGCCCGGGGTAACCGAGAGACGTCGATAAGAGGCGGAGGTGGCGGGAGCTGGCCTGCGAGCGGCCCCTGACGGGGCGCTGGGCAGGGACAGGAGTCCAGCGGCGTGGCCGCGGCGGCGGGGAAGGACCCAACGGGCATCGCTACCGGCGGAGGCGCGGGGCAACCAGGAGGCGCGTCGCGTGCGGGGTGAGTCGTCGCCGCGGGGACAGGCTCAGGCCGCGGCGAGTCGCGCGTCGGGAGAGCCGCCATCACCAATTCGGTGAGGCGCTCGACCTGCCGCTGCAGGCGGTCCATGCGGTCTGAGTCGCCGCCCCGGCTGCCCTCGGTGGAGCCGCAGTCCCTGAGGTCGCCATCATCCGGGTCGTCGCTCTCAGCGAACGAAACGCGGCGCGCCGCCGGCGGAGATAGGGCCGCGGTAGAGTCGGTGGGGGTGGCGGGGAGCGGCATGTGCCCCGGCGTCTGTGGCGGGGGCGCGGCCTTCGGGGACGAGCGCAACAGGTCTGCGAACTCGCCCTCGGTGGCGGAAGGCGCCGACGCGACTGCGAGCCACGCCAGTACCCACTGGGCGACGCCCTCCGGGGGGGCCTCCTCGTCGGTGTAGCCCAAGGCGCCCAGGAGGCGCCTCAGCCCGGCTTCCGCGGTGCCCTCGACCTCGCGGGCGACCTTCAACACCGTCGAGAGACGGCGGTTGTTCGCGGTGAAGGAAAAAAGGGACGGGACATCAGTCCCGACCACCCTCTTCACCCAACTCACCGCGCCCGACCTGTCGAGTTGCTTCGGCATTTTTGTTGAACGCTTACGCCCGCCACTAAACCCAGGGTTACCTGTGTTTCGTGTGGGCTACAGCACATTTACCTCCTTTGATCTATCGCAACTGGCAGTCTCCTCAAGCATTTTCTACAAAGCAGGTGCTTATACAAATAAAAAATGGGACTACACCACCACCAAGCCCGGCAGAGTGGCCACTGTGCAATCCGAGGCCCTCTCAGGGCCCAGCCTTGTCGTGAAGATACGTCGCGTCGCGCTGCATTGAGCCTATCTCCTGGGCTGCAGGTCTTTCGAAGAATTCGGCGAATACAATGTATCGAATGGGTCGGCGGGTGTGAGGCAACTTCTGCTCGCGCTGCCCTTGAGACAGGGTGGTGGAGGGAGCAAGCTAGCTTGGATGTCTGTGCATGATGGGCAATACCGTTTCTTCGGGCCTGGAAATTTGGTGTACCATACCGTTTTTTCCTGCTCGCTACGCGAGCCGAAAAATTGATTATTAGTATTTGAGGAACACTGAGTGAAGATGACCAATCCACTACATTAGAGGGCCACACATGTTACGACCATTAGTTAGAGTGCGTAGTGTGTAACTCCACTCTTCTACTGTACTCAGAGACAAGATGTTGTGGTACCGGGGGTTCCAGTCGACAAATCCTGGCAGTTGCTATCGTGACATAGAGGCTGAGGCCGGAGAGGTGGCAGAGACCCGTGCAACACTGGCAGGTGAGCCCCCTAAGAAAACGCAAAAAGCCGTTAGCGGTCCAAATTTGGAAAATGGGCTGGAGACCAAGCTAATGCCCTGTGTCGTCAGGGGAAAAAAAAAACAAAAAAAGAAGAAGCGTACCTCATCCGACTGTTTCCCGAGGTCGCGGTCGATCCAGCCGACCCACAGGCACTTGGTGGCCGCGGCGCTCATGCCCCCGTCGACCCTGCCCTTTTCGGGCAGCACGCCGCCCCTCTGCCGCTGCCCCATCCTGTTGAAGATCTCCTCCGCGTGGTGCTCCGCGCACTTGAACTCGGCGAGCTTCGCCAGCAGCGGCGACCCGGGCGCGCCGGTCTGGTACTGGATGAGGTACATCGGCAGGGCCTGCACGTTGCCCTCGTTCTGCTTCATGATGTAGTACTTCGTCGACGGGATCCAGTCATGGTCGACCCCGGCCGTCCCGAGGATGAGCTTGCAGATGAACATGAACGAGCCCCCGGCGCAGTAGCCGACCGACACGTGCGGGTCCTGCGCGAAGTACTCGCCGGCGCCGTACACTTGCCCGCTGCGCCTGAAGGGGTCGAATCCGGTCGTCGCGATGCTGAGGACGTTCGCCTCCGAGGTGCCGTGAAACCCATCAATCACGTCCGGGGCGGCCCCGTCCCGCCGGGCGAAGTTGTGCTCCGTGCACCTGAACTTCCACGCGAGTCCGTCGTTCTTCAGCTGCCACGCCCGCTGGATGCCCAACGGTCTGGAAGCCCCTTTGCACGCGTCGTTCACGAACTGCTGCAGGAGCTCCAGCTTGGTGGCGGAAACCAGGTTCAAAGCTTGCTCCACCGGCGCAAGGGTCGCGGGGCCCGGCGACCTGGCCGCCAATTCGCCGAAGAGGCTGCTCGCGAGGGGCTGCCCCAGGTTGTCCACGCACCGTCCGTCTCTGCACGCTTCCGCCTGCGGCCCTCCGGCGCTGCTGCTGCCGTTGCCGTTGAAGTCGCGGTCGATGTGCAGGCCGGCCGCGCACCGCTTCCCCGGGCCACACCTGCCGGCGCAGTGCCGCATGCAGACTCGGTCGGTCGGCTTCCCGCCGAACTTGGCCACCACGGTGGCCACATCAGCGCCCGCACGAATCTGCAAGCCGCCGCCGTTCACTCCTGCAGTTTTTGGGGAAGGTTGCTCAGGTAGATTGTTTCTGATCCACGTTCGATGCCAGCATGAAGTCTTTTTGAGTGGTGGGCGGGGAAAATGTAAACGTGCTTGTGCTCAACACTGCACTGGTCCTATCCGGACCGTTGTTTGGTCCTCTAAGCCACAGGACACAGAAGGCGCACCATCATCAGCGCGGAACCTGAGTGCCGGCAGACATAATTGACCTAATTGGGAGCCACAAAGTAGCCACAAACCTTGTGGCTACCTTTGTGGCTAATTATGCAAAATTTTGGTGCCCAGGAAAACCACGTGAAACTAGTTTCTTCGGGCAGAAAATGCATCTGAACCCCGATTTCTGATGATTTTGACAGGGTTTTGGGCCAGAATGTGGGTGAGCTGCATCGCCCTGGCCCCGGTATCCTCAGCCGCGAGCGGCATCGTTGGCAACTCTATCAGTAATTTCGTAGCACCGAAGCAATTCAAGGCTTGAAAGGTTCAGAAAACAACAACAAACTGCTGCATCTTGCCAACACGGTCGCAACACGAATGCTAATGCCATAATTCTAGTGCACTTTGAGTCGGAGAGTGCACCGGAGGAAGACGAACCCGTCGAAGGCGAAGTTGATAGTTCACACAGCAGTCAGTACGAAGCTGCCAATGCTTCTGTTGACATGTTTTGGAGCAGTCAAGGAATCAAATTAGTTCAAAGGGTCTCTTGTCCGCAAACCCGTTTCAGTTGCGAGGTTCACAGTGGCAAAGGACCAAACCACGCAGGTGGTGACAACCGTGGTCTAAGGTTGCTAGTAACGGCGACAATGCGCACTGATATTCTAGGATACGCAGGAGTTTATGCAGGACAGCAACGATTTCACAATGACGACAGCTATTCTCGGTGTGCAAGCTACCCCGTCACCAGTGAGTTTGCTTGCTTGCTTGCTTGCTTGCTTGCTTGCAAAGTGCGCAGTGCGCGGCCGTTGAGCGCAACTACACACGGCAGCAGGCTTAGTACAGCAGGAGCACACTGACCTGACAGTGTGACTGACTCCCTGTAACAGCTGTCACTGTTACACTTGTTGCCATCAATGTCCGAAAGAGTTCAAGAAGGAGCCAAAGATCCGAGAAAAGTAGCGGGGGCAATCTCTCACACGTCTTGGAATTTCCTCGCGGGCTCCTGTAGCACAGGCCCGGCCAGGGCACAAGGGAAATGGCTCCTGGTGGCTGACTTGCCGCGGCAGGTAGCTCAAGCTCAGTCACCATCCGCCAGCTCCTGACTATTATCAGACGGCTGACACTTTTTCATTGCAGCTTTCTAGCATCATTCAAATCTGATTGGCTGCGGCGGTACTTGCCGCTCTCTCCCACTCCTCCTCTGGGGTCATTCAAGAGGCTCGGAGAGCGCCGGTCGCTGGTTGAGAGGCCTCTCAGAGGGTTTCAGGACAGAAATGGTAAGCGCTTTGCAAGTAGAACGGGTCTGTCACTCTCGCCAACCTGAATTATGCACGATTCTGTGTGCATAATGCCTACTACTACTTTAGTAGCAGTAGAGGTTTAGTAAACCGTTTACCAATGGTACCCCAGGGTGCGCAACCAGGATGCCGAGCCCAGGGTGTAGCAGCTAACCCAAATTCTGGCCAAAACCCTGTCAGAAAATGTGTTTCAGATGCATTTCTGGCCGAAGAAGCTAGGGCCACGCGGTTTTCCGTGACACCAAAATATTGCATAATTAGCCACAAAGGTAGCCACAAAATTTGTGGCTACTTTGTGGCTGTGCAACCTTGTGGCTGACAGCTATGCTGCAGACAGGACAGCAGCACGAGTCTGGTTGGTCGGTTCTGCGCAGGCTTTGATACTACTCCGCGGCCCTAAGCAGACTACAAGAGGGTTGAAGTATGGCTAAAGATACAGTGGTGTCACCTGAGGAGGTAATAGGCTTGCACGTTTTTCACTCTCGAGGGCACTGGAGTGCTTGGGGACGTCGGACGTTTCTGGTAGCTGCTTGCTTTAAGGGCCTTCCTCTTTCTTCGTTGCACCCCTGACTCGGGTGTGGTCGCCTTCGCCTTCTTCCGCTTGCGGCCGGCGATCGGGCTCTCCTTCGGGGTGCCGAGCACCCTCTTTTTCAACGCTGGTCGTTCGCCGGTCCCTGGCGTTGGTGGCGGCCTCTTGGCTGCCCGTCCGGTCGTCGCCGTCTTCTGCTTCGCTACGGCGGGCGGCGCCTGCGCCGCGCGCTTTCCCGCCGGCGTTTCTCGTTGTACGCCCACCTGGGTGGGTGAGAGGGGTCTCTTCTTCTTTTTGCTGTGTCCGGGGGTTGCCGGGGCGTTCGGTTCGTTGGGTTGGTGGTGGCCGCGGCGGCAGCACGCTGCCGGTCTCCTCTGCGTCAACGTAGGGAGCCTCCTGCATTCTTGGCAGGTTCCTCTGCCATGCGTGCGGCAGGCATGATGCCCGCTGCGGCAGCACGCCGCCGCCGTCTTGCACTCGCCGCACTTCGTCGTGCTGTGCTCCACGCACACGGCGATCGGCTGCCCATCGTCAGCGTGGTGATGGTGCCGACAGCACATCTCTACCGTGGGTACGTCCCTTCGGACGAGTGCTCGGCACGCCTCACACTTCCCCTTGTGGTGGGTCGCGCAGGTGACGAGTGCTTTCTCTACTCCGACACCCGGCATATGCACGGGGTCGGGGTGCAGCTGTGGTGGGACAGGCAGGGCCCACCTCGCCGCTCTCTCGGCCGTCCAGTCCGGGTACGTCGGGCACTGCGTCCCTACATCGCTTCCCTTCACCTGCTCTTCGAGGATCGTCCCCGTGTGTGCCTCGCGAAAGCGGGGCCTGGGCCGCACCCCCGATATCCCCGAGATGCCCATGAACGACAGCGACGTCGTCGGGCATACTCTCTCGCCTCTCTCGCAACTCCCCAGCCCTTGCTGTGTCGCCAGCTTGTCCAACGCGCTGATCATGCAGCGCAGGACGTTTCCTCGCTCCCTCACCCCCTTCGGTGCATTCTCGTGCAGCGGTATGCTGAGGCCTGAAAAGAGTTCAAAGTCGATGGCAAGCTCTAGCATTGACGCCTGCCCGTTCTCGGTCCACTCCATGTCTGATAGCCACGCTACCAACGCATAAAACGTCGGTAGTCCCCAGGCCTTGTTCCGCTCCCACGCCCATGCCGGGGCAATCCGCGCAAAGGGGTGGTCGAGCTTCTCGGCAGGCATCGCATCCGCTCTCGACCAGGGGGTCGTGGGGTTCCTGGCTACCCAGCCTCGTGCTTCGAGCCCTGCCCGTTCCGCAAGGATTTCAGCCATCATCTCCTGGAGCCGCCTCGAGAAGTGGGCATTCTCGGGTACTACCACTCCGTGTTCCAGCGTGCATCTGGGCCAGTCGGCGCGGTTGGCCGCCATCAGCCCGGCATGTGCCTCTCGTCGCCATATGTGCGAGTACGCTTCGCAGACCCAAAATACGTGATTCTCGGCCTCGGTGTCGCCGCTTCCACAGTGCTTGCAGCTGGGCGCCTGCGGCTCAGCTCCGGCCTGCCTCATCCGCGACGTGAACTCAGCCGTGTTCACTCCTCCCGCCAACGCTACACGTATAAGCCTCGCGGTGTGCGCGGGACATTCACGCATCCTCCAGAAGGAGTTCGTCCGCTCCAAGTCAGCCCTCTGCACACCCTCGAATCCCGGCCGCCTCGCTACTAGACGGGACCACGTCTTCGCCCTCAAATCCGCCCTCACCTCATGCCCCCTCTTCGAGGGTGTCGAGGCTATCGGGTCAAACATTGTTCCATTCCTCAGCGTGCGAGACAGGGCTCTGGTCCCCATACGTGTCCACACTCCTCCATGCTCCTCATCGCCAGCCCAACTGGCCCCAGGGCCTCGGCGTATCTTCCCCGGATGCTCTCCATCAGAGGCAGAAGTCGTGGCAACCTCTCGCACGCCGCGTAGAACGCCGTCGTCACCCTATATGCTAGGCACTGGGCTATAGGCTAGGTACTGGGGTCCGTCAGGTGGCCCTTCTCCTGAAAATTTAGGACCATCTCCCTCGAGCGCTTTGGGTTGGACCCACCCCAGATCAGTCCCATCACCGACGTCGTCAGCCGTTTCATTGCCACCTTCGACACCGGCGCGAAAGAGCAGCCTGACAGCGCCGCCGGTAGCACATTCGACTGTAGTGTACAATTCGGACCCGCTTCTCGTACCGGAACGGCGCATGGCGGAGGCCTTCCGCCAGGGCAGCCGCCTTCTCCACCCTCTCCGAGTCGGACCTTTCTGTCCTATTCTTCGCCGTCGAGACTAGGACCCCAGGCACGTGACAGATTTGCCAAACCGCAGCGCGCCGTTAAGCATTGAGTTCTTTTAAGTACATGAGCCACATGGATTAGCATGCCCGCTAAGCAGCGGCTGCCGGCTTATCCCGTGACACCTTTTATATGTACGTTATTGAAAGAGTAGCGTTGGCACTCTTACAGGTTCGTTCCCTCGTAGCTCGCCTGGAACGGGCACTCCAGTGAAACTGGGTATGTTACCGTTTCAGGTTTGGATTTTGGGAGCATTGCCTCATGTGAATTCTGAGACCTATTTCTCCCACGAATGGTGAACCAGCTTTGGTGACCGCTGTTCCACAATGGATACATCAATATGTTTCCCGACTTGCGGATCGTGCTAGGGCCGTTTCACCCAGTCAAACAACCGCCATCCGGGCACCGCCTGGTCACCTGACTCCCGT
>JAPJBO010002518.1:0-14655 GCA_030068145.1 Diplonema papillatum | reverse complement strand
CGAGCTCCGCGGGAGAAAGCCACAGCCTGGGGTCCGCCTCCGCGTTGCCATAAAGCCAAGCGGACGCATGTTGGGCGGAGCAGCTTTGGATCCGCGCCCGGACTTGGACCTGCTTCAGAGCCAGCGCCGACCCTTGAAGCCGGCCTGACCTGCCCAGCTCCTCAGTCATCGAGATAAGGAGGGCCTTGCGTCGCTCGTCATGAACTGTCGCGGACCACACTTTCTGTCCACGTCCCCCGTAGTTATCCCGTGCCTGCAGAACGTTCTGGATCTTCTCCAAAACGGATTCGAAGGGTGCAAGGCGCGGGTCTTCGAGGGACGCTAGGAAAGTGTCGTCCTCGTCCAGAAGCATGGCGTGCGGCAGCACGTAGGGGGTCACCAGGGACGGGAGGCAAGCCTCGCCGTCAAAGGTAGCCGCGATGTGCGCGATCGCCGCTGTGTCGGCGCAGGAGTGCAGGCCCAGGCCACCGAGCCTGACGGGAAGGGAAGCCAGAGCCCAGGCGGAAGCGTCCGTCTCGATGCCCGTGATCGTCGCCAGGCAAGACTGCGTGGCCTGATCGATGCACGCGAAGTCGAAGACAGCCCCCACAGCGCGCATGAGGTGGACGACGCTGACGAAGCCGGCGCAGAACTTCAGCAGAGTCAGAGCCACATGTGCGTCGGGGAGGGAGGCTATCATCCGCATCTTCCGCTCGGCGCTCTTGGCCGCTTCCTCCACGAAGGCGCGCATCGTCTCGGGGGAACCGCAGGGGACGCCGAGGTGCTGGATATCGTCCAGCGGAAAAGTCTCGATGCCTTGCAGGGCCTCGGGGATTGTGGCGCCGGGGGCAACGGACAGCCTGCACTTCCCCCGGTTCAGACTGAGCCCGACCGCGGCCGCTCTGTCCTCGAAGCCCTGCAGCCAGTGACCGAGGGTGTCGAGCTCACCCCCAGCCGCCCCGTCGTCCAGGAAGAACGTCAGGAGGTCAAGCCCCGCCTGGCTCAGCGCGCCATCCGTGGCCCTCGGGGCCGCCGGGGACCCCACCGGCGGCGGCGGTGGCACCGCTGGGTCCCCCGAACCTGGGGCCTGAGCCGGTTCTGGAGGGGTGGGCCGCCCCCCGGCGGCATCGAGAGGCTCCGGCTGGCCGAGCGACGCGGGGGCGGACTCGACGGGCGCCTGCGACGAAGCCGGGGCCGCCGGGACGGGTGGCTGCTCTCCGGGGTTCGGCGGCACGACGACATCGTGCATGACGAGGCTGAAGAGCAGCGGTCCCAAGGGGTCCCCTTGTTGGACTCCGCACTGGGAGGAGATACCCCGGTCGCCCACCACAAGCGCGGAGTGTTTCTCGTACGCCGCTAGTGCGTACCCCAACAGCTGGGGGGCGTGTCGGTTGACACTGCAGATGATCGCTTCCCGCCGCAGCGTGTTGAAGGCGTTCGCGAAGTCGATCTGCAGGATGCCCCTGTCGACCACGTCCCTGTCGCGGTACAGGGCCGCAACCCTGCGGATGGCGTGCACGCCAGCGTCGGCCCCCGCCTTAACGCTGACTCCGACTTGCCCACTCCGCAGAAGGACGTTCGCTCCCAGGTCCTTGATCGCCCGGTCGGAAGCGAGGACCTTGCCGGCCACCCGTCGCAGGATCTCTCCACACGCAATGGGCCTGATCCCGCCGGACTTCTTGACCAGCGGAACTAGCCTCGCCCCGAAGAGGTACGGTCGGGCGGCTGAAGCCACTCTGCCGGAAGAGAGGGCCCAGACGGCGTCCGCCACTGCCTCTTTGAACGACCCGGAGACGTCCCACAGGTCGAGCAGGTGCTGCGCAGAGAGGCCGGACGGCCCAGCGGCGGTGCCCTTCGGCATCTTCTTCAGCACGCGGCGGATAACGCCCGGGGAGGGCCTCGCTACGGCCACGGGCCGCAAGCTGCGGTCGTCAGGCAACTCGGGGGCAGGGGGGTGCAGCTCCCTCAGGGCCGCCAGCGTGGCGTCGTCCGCCGGCGCAGTCTGCGCCGCGGAAAGCGCAGAGACGGCCCGCGAGTAGCATCGGTCGCGGGCCCGCCGGAGGACCTGCCGCACGGTGGCCCCGTCCAGGTCGTCCACGGACTCGACGTCCGTTTGCAGCTCGAGCCTGTTATCGGCGTCGTCTGCGACCGGGTAGGCTCGCCGGCGCGCGCGGCGATCGCCCTTCCCGGCTGAGACGGCCCGGGCCTCAGCCCACAGGGTCTCCAGCTGCCCCGCCCTCCAGAGGCGGACGCGGCGACGGAGGGCCTCCGTCACCGCTTTCCGCCCCCCCCGGTGGGTAGCCGAGAGGACGAGGGGGGCGAAGGCGTAAGCCCGCAGCCACCCGGCATCATCGGTGGCTGCCCTGAGCACGGTCTCGAAGAGAGCTGAGACCTGCGGCTTCGCGGCCGCCGGCACCCGCTCCAGGGTGCGAATGCCGGCAGTCGCGACCTCCTCGAACGAGAAGGGGATTGCGCCCCCTTGTTGTCCGTCCCGGCCTGCGGCACTGGGAGCGCCCCCGGATGGCTCCACGGGAGTCCGAGGCGGGACTGCCGCTGGCTCCCTCCCACCGGCCACGGCCTCCCGGTAGGCCCTGGAGCAGGGGCACCACATTCGGTGTCTCCCCCTCCGTTCCCCGGTCGTGCGGCAGATGCACACCGGCGCCGGTGCCCTCTGCGACCCCGCTGCGCTCTGCCGACCGGCCGCGCCCGGCCCCGTGCTGGCCGGCGCCGGTTCGGCGACCGTGGGGGCCGGGTCCTGGGCGTCGCTGACCGCCGGTCCTGGGTTGGGGTGGATGTCCCCATCCACGCAGAGATCATCTCCACCCCGCCCACGCGAAAGGACACAGACGGTCGCGGAGCTGCAGCCCCCCGAGGGGCCCCCCGGCAGCGGCCCCGGGTGGCGCTGGACGTCCCCGTCATCGCAGGGGTCGTCCCCCCCCCTCCCCAGGGAGACGTGCGTGTGCGGGGGCACCGGGGCGTGAGCGGCCCGGACGCTGTCCGGGAAGAGGACAGGCGTCAGGGACGCGGAGGACGAAGCCGGGGGACTTCGCCTCGCCGCCGTGCCTCTCCCCCGGCCGGCCGATGCTGGGGCCGGTCCTGGAGGGCTGCGCCGCCCAACCGCCAGCCGAGCGGCCAAGGCCCGGGCCGCCGCCGCTATACCCAAGCCCCGGCCTCGCCCCATCCCGGCGAGCGGCTTCCGCCTGACGGAGGCCGGAGTCCCCACTGGCGACCGAGACGCCGGGCGCTTAGCAGGGGTCCCCGGTGTTCCGCAAACCGCGTTCAGCAAGTCCTGGCAAGCTTGGCTGACGGGTGGGCGCGGGTCCGGCGAGCCGGCTGCCCCCGCCGGGGTGTGAGCGTCGCCGGCCGTCCAAGCGGCGGGGGTCGCCGTCCCCAACGGTCCTCCCGGTCCCGGCGCGGGGGGACTGGGGCACGGGAGCTGCGCCCCCTCCCAAGCACTGCCCCCTGTCGGGGACGACGCTTCCGGCGGTATGCCCCACGTTAGGCCGGAAGGGGGCGTTTCCCACCCGGCGAGGGGGTCATCGGCGCTGTGGGGCTGCTTGCGGCGCCTGGCCGCCGGCGTGTCGACCGGTGAGCGCGACGCCGGGCGTTTGTCGCCGGGGGCCAAGCCAGCCCCCGAAGCACCGGGCTCGGCCCCCGGGGACGGGCCGTTCCGGGCAGGCCCGGCCTCCGCGACCGGCGGCAAGAAGCCCCCCTCTCCGGGGCTGGCTTCCGCTGGGGTCGCGGCCCGGCCGGACCTGTCGTTCGCGGCCGACCCGTTCCCGAGGCCGGCCTCCGAGGGTGCCTCCGGTAGCCCCGGTTCGGCGCTCGCGTCCGGCGCTTCGCTCGCCGGCTGGCCCGCCTGCGGACGGCTGCCCCCGGGCCCCCCGTTGCCGGAGTCCGGGCCGCTCTCGTCGTCCCCGTCGCCGTGTCCGTCGCGGCCCCCCCCGTCACCCGACGGGTCCGGCCCCGATTCACTGTCGGAGTCCGACTCGTCGGAGTTCGGAAAGGGCTCAGCGACCTCGCCGGGCGCAACCGGGTCCGCGGCGTGACGGAACCGCCGACGCTCCCGCCGGAGCCTGCGCTCCCCGATCTGGGCGTCGGCTGCCCTGTCGTCAGCCCGCTCCGCCGGCGCTCCGGCGGGTTCGACCTGGTCGGCCCCCCTGATAGCGTCGAGGGGACCGGCCTGGCCTGCCACGTCGTGGGCTGCGGCGGCTGCGTCCGGAGCGGCCTCCCTGTGGGGCGCGGCAGGACCTACCGGGTCGCCCTCGCCGCACGGGGCGGCGGGGACGGCCTGGTCTGCCCCACCTGGCCCAGCAGGGACCGCCTCTTCCCCCGCGTCTCCGGGCAACGACAGAGCCCTGGGCCGGGACGCGGGCGGAGGCAGGCTGCCGTCCCGGGGAGCAGGGGACGACGCCGACCTGTTCGACGCGCTGCCGAACAGGACGCGGTCGCACGCGGAGTCCATGGACCTATCGCGCTCGACCGCGGCCCCATCACCCTGTTCTGCCCCCTCCGGAGCAGGGTGAGGGGCGGCGAGGCCCGCCTGCAGGGCTGGCTGGATCGGGGCCCCGAAAGGGCCCGGCGCCGCGAACGGGAAACCCTGATGGGGGCCGCCCTGAGCCGGCCGGGCCTGGGGCCTCTCAGCCTGCCACTGCAGGCAGAGCTCGCGCACGTGGCGGAGGCCCTCGTCTCCCACCGCCACGTGGGCCACGACGAGCGAGTCGCGGCCTTGGGTCACAGCATCCTTGCGATGCCGGGCCCGGTGCTGGGCCTCCTCCCCGGCGGTGGTGCTGAGCCGACCGCACACGAGGCAAAGAGCCTCCACCGGGGTGGGGGCCCAGCTATTGAACTCGCGGAGGAGTTGAGCTTCAAGCTCCTCCGCGCGTTCCTGCGCCCGACGGACCTCCCGCCGGGCGGCCAGCACCTGCGGGAGCAGCGGGCCCTCCGGCAGGTCGTCGTCCGCGTACGGCCCCGCGGCCTGTACGCCTTGGCTGCGCCGAGCGGGCGCAGCCGTCGACCGTGCTGTCTGTTGTGTTTGTTTGGGGTGGAAAGAGCGGTTGGGGTATTGGGGGTGAACAGGAAAGCGTACCTGCCCCGGGCGCGGGTGCCGATTCGGGCACCTGGCGTCCCTGCATCTGCCCCGCTGGAAGGCCGGGCAGACCGGGAGAAGCCGGTGCACGTATCGGCACTGCACCCGTCGGCACCCCGCGCGTCGGAAGTTGAAGTCCCGGCAGACTTCACCTTCCCGCGCGGTTTGCGCCGGGTGCACCCGGGCCCGGGGGTCGGCTGCGGCGTCATCGGCGGCGGCGGCGGCGTCGTCAGCGGCGGCGGCGTCGACAGCGGCGGCAGCGGGAGGGCTCCGCCTGAGCGCCTCCGCAAACGAGCGGGGCAGCGGAACCGGGCCAGCAGACGCAGCGGCGCCCGCACTCCTACCGGCGGCAGGGGCCGCCTGCCCCTGACCACCCGGTGGCGTCCGGGGGGGCCGATCCCCCCCCGGGGACGGCGGCATATTCTCAACGATTTTTTTTTTTTTTTTTTTTTTTTTTTTTTGCAAGAGGCACCACATTCTTTTGGCAGCTCCGGAGAGCCGCGTTCCAGTTTTCGGGCAGGCTTTACGGGCCTCTTCGGGCCGGAAGGCATGCCAGAGAGACACAAGACACATGCAAGAGTGGGAAGGGCTATGGTACAAGGGGGGGGGGATAACTGTGTGTGGGTGTCCAGTATCTGAGCCTTTCACACAAACCAGCCAGGTGGCGGTTGAGTGAGGTCAGGTGGAAGACCCGGGAGACCTCTCTGGCTTCTTTCTTTCTCTGCCACTGGAACTTTGAGGGGGGGGAGTTGGAATGTGGGAATTGGTATGGTGTGGCGGAGCCCACGGTTGCTTGTTTGTTGCGGGCCTCTCCCCGTAGGGCCTTGACGGCCGGGTATCGAGGCACCGGCGGGAAACGTTGGGGACCGACTAAGAGTCAGACACTGAAGTCAGAGGTCAGAGGCTGTGTACTGGGCATGGTCTGAAGATCGGCGCCCGCTCACTCTGCCCCGGCTATGCAAGGTGGATTAGGTGCGTGGGTGTCCAGTTTCTGAGCCTTTCACTCGAACCTGCCTAGTGGCGGTTGAGTGAGGTCAGGTGGAAGACCCGTTGTTTGCTGTAGGGCGCCGATACCGCTTATTGCTTGTAGTCAAGCGCGCTTCTCCCCTTTGGGCCTTGGCGGCCGGGGTGCCGAAGCAGGCGTTTACTGAGACGTTAGGCGGGAGCAGCTGCAGATCGACCGTCGGCGCAAGATGGCGTCTTCGGAAACGCCGCGAGGAGTTGGCGTCTGGCGCGTCCGAGCGGTACAGCCCGCAGCGCGCAAGTTGGTGGTGAGCGCCCTCAGCGAGAGATCGCGTCGTCCGAGTCGGCGGAGCGCGAGGAGGCGGCGTCAGGCGTTATGGAGCGATTGACGCCGCCGCCCACGGGCTCGGCGGACGTCTGGCCGGCGAGGATACCGTAACTCGGCAGAGTGCCGCACCTCTGCAGGTACGCCAGAGCGAGTTCCGGAAAAACGAAGAGGATTGCCCAGAGGCGCTCCATGGCATCGACGGGCGGCGGCTTCGCATGGAGGCGGCTCTTCGCGTCGAGGTCGGCGTCCATCGTCAGCCTGGACAGCGCTGCAGCGGGGGCGTCACATCCGACGAAGAGGTGGAGTAGCGGGGCCAACGACCGGGTGCCGCAAATAGGGCACGGGAGAAACGCCTGTCTGCGATCCGCCCTCGAGAGGTCGCGCCATTCGGTGGCGTACATGGTCATCACCAGGTGGTGGTGGCCAGTGCGGAGCTGCCGCACCTCTCTTTCCGCCCGTGGTGCCAAGTGCTTGGGGCGGGGGATGCGGCGGCCAGAGACCAACCTGGCGAACGACGACGGGTTCCTGAGGAGGGTGGCCCTGTCCAAGGCGTCTCGTGCTCCAGCTTCACTGCTCTCCTCTTAATTTTTTTTTTTTTTTGCAAGAGGCACCACATTCTTTTGGCGGCTCCGGAGAGCCGCGTTCCAGTTTTCGGGCAGGCTTTACGGGCCTCTTCGGGCCGGAAGGCATGCCTGAGAGACTTAATTCAATTTCAATTTCAATTTCAAAAATTTGGAAACCGCACCCGGGTTAGGCTTGGGGATACGGTGCTAAGGTTCCTTGTGCCTTCTCTTCATCCTTGGGGCGTTTGTTTGTTTTCTGTTTCCTTTCGTTCGTTCTTGGTATGGTTGTGGGGGGGTTCAGTGGGTTTGTTTCTTGCCCGCCCTCCCCTTGTTTCTTGCCGCTGTTTTGGTAATGATGTCCTGGCGTGCCAGGCTTTACCAGTCGCGGTCGGTGTGTTTCCGGCGATTGTCGTGCTGTCAGTTGCCTGTGATAGTAATTTGTCAAGAGGTTTGCTTTGGTTCGCTGCTGATATGCTGCTTGGCTCTGCGTGTTGTGTGCAGTGATGGTTTTTTTTCCTTGGTTTTGTTGTGGCTTCGTCCTTCGCTCGCCCTCCCTTTCCGGTGCGGTGTTCTGACGTCTTTTGGTAACCCTGGCGTGCCAGGTTTGCCTGTTGAGTCGGTCTTCCGTGTCGGTCGGGGGGGGTTTGCTTTCTGTTGTTGTCGGGCGCGTGGCGCTGTTTCGCTGCCGCTGCCCGTCCTGCTGCCTTCGCTCTTGTGGGTTGTTGTTGAGCGTGGTGCGTGTAGCACTGAAACGGGGGGTTAATACGTTGTCTGTTGTTTTGGCAGGACTCGGCTTCTCTTGCGTGCTTGGGGGGGGGGCGTTGTTATTGGTTCTGGTTTTGTGGGACAAGGTAAGGGAAAGGTATTTCTTTTTCGGCAGTTGGTGGGGGGTATTTTTTGGACTTGTTGTGCGGCTCTCCCTTCCGGGCGGTGTTCTGACTTCTGTTGGTAAACCCTGGCGTGCCAGGGTTTGCCTGTTGAGTCGGTCCTCCGCTTCGGTCGGGGGGGGGGCTGGTTTGGCTTGCTGCTTGTCTCTGTTTCGCTTTGCGGCGCTGTTGCGTGGTGCGGTCCGTTGGCCTGGTCGCTTCCGGCAGCGTCAGAAACACCGGGCTGGTGTTTCCGACGCTGTTCTATCCCGTGCTCATTGTCCGCTCTCGGCCCGGAGGGTTGTCTTTTTTTTGTTTTGGTTGCTAATGCACTGTTCTTGTGTTGCAGCTACCTGTCTGCCTCAGTGACCGCTCCAGTGCTCACTCTGCGTGGTGCGGTCCGTTGGCCAGGTCGTCTCCGGCAGTCGGAAACACCGGGCTGGTGTTTCTGACGCTGTTCTATCCCGTGCTCATTGTCCGCTCTCGGCCCGGAGGGTTGTCTTTTTTTGTTTTGGTTGCTAATGCACTGTTCTTGTGTTGCAGCTACCTATCTGCCTCAGTGACCGCTCCAGTGCTCACTCCACCCTTTTGGACCTTCCTATGGTCAGGTGGGTGTGCTGTCGGTGCACCGAGTCTACCCTTCGTTGGTAGTCGTGTTCGGTCGCGGCGCTGTTGCGCTGCTGCGGTGGTACTTTTGTTTGCCTTCTTTTTTTCCCCTCTCTTTTCTTATTGTTCTCAGGTGCTGTTCGGTCCGGTGACCGGCTGCGTCCGTGTCGGCGTGCGGGCTTCGGCTGTTCGTCGGCGCCTGCGTCTCCGTTGTCGTGCTGCCGGTTTACTGCTGCCGCCTTGCGGCGGTTGGTCGGTGGCCGTGGGGACTGTGTAGTGCCGGGTGTGTGCGTCTGGTGTTGGACTGCGCCGTCAGCGTACTGATTCGCGCTTCGCACTCAGCAGCCCTGTTGCGCCTGCACCGGCGGTCGGGTGAGGTTGCTTTGCACGGATGTGCCGGGTGTGTTGCCGCCTCAGTCTTCCGACCCGGCCCGAACTATGCCCATCCTTCGGCATCCTCGGAGCTTGATCCCTCGAGGTCGAAGGTGTTGTCGACGCCATTGGTTGCTGCTGCCGCCATGTTGCCGTCGAGTTCCGGTGTGCCGGGCTCAGGTGGGTCTTCGTAGACCTCGTACTTCGGCACAAGCCCCACGGCCTGAAGGTACGCGAGGGCTGCTTCAGGGAGCTCGAAGAGCAGCGGCCAAAGCAGCTTGTGCCTTTCCCTGGGTGTCGGCTTTTCCCTTGGTGTGTCCGGGATGGCCTTGTGGACCCGTCTCCACATGGTCGCTCTCTCGTCGCCCCCGATTCTGCATTCCAGGAAAAGGTGTGTTAGGGGGCAGATCGGCGTGGCGTCGCAAAGCTGGCATGGGCGGGTTGCTTGCCTCTCTTCTGCTGCGAGATCCATCCAGTCGTCCCGGTAGCAGTTCCTGAGGAGTTGGTGGTGTCCCGTGCGAAGCTGGCGGATCTCGCGCTCGGCTCGCCTCGTCAGGTGTGCCGTTTTTGGGACCTTCCGTCCTCGGACCAACTGCGTGTACGGCAGCGGCCCGCCCGGTTGGTACGGGGATTCCCGCATTGAAGCCGCGTGTAGTGCCTCCCAGGCGTGCTCGCGGTACCGGGCCTTCGCGGTTCCTACCGTCATCGGCGGCTGCGTTTCTTCTCCGGTCTGCGAGACGCCCTGCTTCGCTAGCCCGTCCGCCTCTTCGTTCCCTGCTAGTCCGCAGTGGCCGTAGACGAACTGGAGTACTGGTGTATACCCCTTCGCAACCAGTTTCTCGAGCGCCTGCCAGATTCGGACGTTGTCCCGTTCTTGCTGTTTGTGCGGACCTTGGGACAGCACGTTCAGAAGGGAGCTGGAGTCGCTGAGCACCCAGATGTGTCTGCTGGTAGGCTCTCCTTCGAGTACCTCCCTCTTTCCCAGTTTCAGCTCCAGCGATTCCAGCGCAATTTTCATCGCCACTTGCTCCGCGCGGTAGCTGGTTGCCCACTTACCGGCCTGACGGCTTAGGCGGGTCCCTTTCATCGGCGTCGCGTCTCTCCAGCTTTCTTCTCGGCGGTAGTACACCACGAGACCTGCGCCACCCCACCTCGTGACCTCGTCGGTTGTTACGGTTGTACCGTGGAGCAGCTGGTACTGTGCGTGTCTTCTCTTCAGCGCCGCAACCGATCCGTCCGTCCAGACGATGTATGTCGGGGATGGCAATCCGTCGAGGACTGCCTCTGCCTTTCTCCGGTTTTCCTCGGCGCTTTTCGACTTCTTTGGAAGTGAAGCGCAGATGTGGAGCTCTGGTGGCGGCTTCCAAGGTGGGAAGGGATTTGGTGCGTGCTTCTCCCGCCGTGGCTTCGATGTTCGCGCCGTCTTCTTGAGGATGAGGAAGGACTGCGGGAGGGTGTCGTTGGTTCGTCGCGGATGCAGCACGTCCTTCCACATGGTCTTCGTGGCCATCTTTTCCGCCAGCGCGCCTGTCCTGAGGTCGGTTATCGACCTGATTGGCAGCATTCGTGCCTCGGTGAGGACAGCTTCCGTCAACGTCGTCTTCTTGCAGCCAACCACGGCGCAGAGTGCGGTTCGATGCAGGCACTCTATCCTGTCCACGTCCTTCTTCGATGCATAACGGATGTAGACTGCCATGCCGTAGGTTAAGACCGGCAGGGCGTATGCCATGTAGAGGGCTCTGAGCACTTCGGTCTTGTGGCCCCACTTCGTCCCGGATACCAGCTGTACCAGATTTACCCTCCGCCCAGCGCTCTGCAGTATGCGATCTATGTGAGCTGTGAAGTTCAGTCTGTCGTCGATCGTCAGCCCCAGGAGTGTTACCTTGTCCTTCCACTGAAGGTCTGACACCACCGTGAACTCTATGGGGTTTTGGGCCGTCTCCCCGATTCGATGGATATTTCGTCTCCATTGCGGTTGCGTTGTCGTTGGCACTCCGCCGATTGACACTATCCTCTTCTTGTTGTGTGGGCTGGATGGATCGATGTAGCGGAGCGCCCCATCTTGCTCGTGTGCCTTCCTGCCGAGACCCAAGTTTGGGACCCAAGTTTGGGACCCAAGTTTGGGACCCAAGTTTGGGACCCAAGTTTGGGACCCAAGTTTGGGACCCAAGTTTGGGACCCAAGTTTGGGACCCAAGTTTGGGACCCAAGTTTGGGACCCAAGTTTGGGACCCAAGTTTGGGACCCAAGTTTGGGACCCAAGTTTGGGACCCAAGTTTGGGACCCAAGTTTGGGACCCAAGTTTGGGACCCAAGTTTGGGACCCAAGTTTGGGACCCAAGTTTGGAACTCAAGTTTTGGGCACAAACTCAGGTCCGAGTCAGGAAACCGTACTCTTTTGGTATTTCACCCAACCAGCAGCCCGTGCCTGGGCCACGGCTGGGGAAAGGGGGGTCTCTAAAAAAAACGAAGAAAAAGCAAAAACTACGGTTTCTGTGCATTTTTCTTGCATTTCTGGGGGCCTTCCAGGAGTTTCAAGTGTGTGTACTATAATGGGCAACTCTAAGGAAACATGTACTATAATGGGCAACTCTAAGGAAACATGTACTATCTTGGGTAACTCTAAGAGGTATGTACTATAATGGGTAACTCTAAGAAAGTGTGTACTATAATGGGAAATGACCCATGCCAGAGAGACACAAGACACATGCAAGAGAGATGGGGATGGGCTATGGTACAGGGGGGTTAACAGTGCGTGGGTGTCCAGTATCTGAGCCTTTCACACAAACCAGCCAGGTGGCGGTTGAGTGAGGCCAGGTGGAAGACCCGGGAGACCTCTGGCTTCTTTCTTTCTTTCTCTGCCACTGGAACTCGGAGGGGGGGAGAGTGTTGGAATGTGGGAAGCATGGTGGTTTTTTCAATTTCAATTTCAATTTCAAAGATTTGGAAACCGCACCCGGGTTAGGCTTGGGGATACGGTGCTAAGGTTCCTTGTGCCTCCTCTTCATCCTTGGGGCGTTTGTTTGTTTTCTGTTTTCTTTGGTTCGTTCTTTGTTCTTGGTATGGTTGTTGGGGGGTTCAGTGGGATTGTTTCTTGCCCGCCCTCCCCTTGTTCTTGGCCGCTCTTCTGGTAATGATGTCCTGGCGTGCCAGGCTTTACCAGTCGCGGTCGGTGTGTTTCCGGCGATTGTCGTGCAGTCAGTTGCCTGTGATAATAGTTTGTCAAAAGGATTGCTTTGGTTCGCTGCTGATCTGCTGCTTGGCTCTGCGTGTTGTGTGCAGTGATGGTTTTTTTCCTTGGTTTTGTTGTGGCTTCGTCCTTCGCTCGCCCTCCCGTTCCGGTGCGGTGTTCTGACGTCTTTTGGTAACCCTGGCGTGCCAGGTTTGCCTGTTGAGTCGGTCTTCCGTGTCGGTCGGGGGGGGTTTGCTTTCGCTTTGGCTTGCGGGTCTTTCCTGTTGTTGTCGGGCGCGTGGCGCTGTTTCGCTGCCGCTGCCCGTCCTGCTGCCTTCGCTCTTGTGGGTTGTTGTTGAGCGTGGTGCGTGTAGCACTGAAACGGGGGGTTAATACGTTGTCTGTTGTTTTGGCAGGACTCGGCTTCTCTTGCGTGCTTGGGGGGGGGGCGTTGTTATTGGTTCTGGTTTTGTGGGACAAGGTAAGGGAAAGGTATTTCTTTTTCGGAAGTTGGTGGGGGGTATTTCTTGGTTTTGTTGTGCGGCTCTCCCTTCCGGGCGGTGTTCTGACTTCTGTTGGTAAACCCTGGCGTGCCAGGGTTTGCCTGTTGAGTCGGTCCTCCGCTTCGGTCGGGGGGGGCTGGTTTGGTGGCGCTATGCGTGTCGTCTGTCTACCTCTCGCTGTGACTTTTGTTTGCGGGGGCTGGGCGCTTCGCCTGCCTCTACTTTGTTCTTCCTTCCGGGGCCTTTGAGCTTGCTGCTTGTCTCTGTTTCGCTTTGCGGCGCTGTTGCGTGGTGCGGTCCGTTGGGCGCTTCGCCTGCCTCTACTTTGTTCTTCCTTCCGGGGCCTTTGAGCTTGCTGCTTGTCTCTGTTTCGCTTTGCGGCGCTGTTGCGTGGTGCGGTCCGTTGGCCTGGTCGCTTCCGGCAGCGTCAGAAACACCGGGCTGGTGTTTCCGACGCTGTTCTATCCCGTGCTCATTGTCCGCTCTCGGCCCGGAGGGTTGTCTTTTTTTTGTTTTGGTTGCTAATGCACTGTTCTTGTGTTGCAGCTACCTGTCTGCCTCAGTGACCGCTCCAGTGCTCACTCTGCGTGGTGCGGTCCGTTGGCCAGGTCGTCTCCGGCAGTCGGAAACACCGGGCTGGTGTTTCTGACGCTGTTCTATCCCGTGCTCATTGTCCGCTCTCGGCCCGGAGGGTTGTCTTTTTTTGTTTTGGTTGCTAATGCACTGTTCTTGTGTTGCAGCTACCTATCTGCCTCAGTGACCGCTCCAGTGCTCACTCCACCCTTTTGGACCTTCCTATGGTCAGGTGGGTGTGCTGTCGGTGCACCGAGTCTACCCTTCGTTGGTAGTCGTGTTCGGTCGCGGCGCTGTTGCGCTGCTGCGGTGGTACTTTTGTTTGCCTTCTTTTTTCCCCTCTCTTTTCTTATTGTTCTCAGGTGCTGTTCGGTCCGGTGACCGGCTGCGTCCGTGTCGGCGTGCGGGCTTCGGCTGTTCGTCGGCGCCTGCGTCTCCGTTGTCGTGCTGCCGGTTTACTGCTGCCGCCTTGCGGCGGTTGGTCGGTGGCCGTGGGGACTGTGTAGTGCCGGGTGTGTGCGTCTGGTGTTGGACTGCGCCGTCAGCGTACTGATTCGCGCTTCGCACTCAGCAGCCCTGTTGCGCCTGCACCGGCGGTCGGGTGAGGTTGCTTTGCACGGATGTGCCGGGTGTGTTGCCGCCTCAGTCTTCCGACCCGGCCCGAACTATGCCCATCCTTCGGCATCCTCGGAGCTTGATCCCTCGAGGTCGAAGGTGTTGTCGACGCCATTGGTTGCTGCTGCCGCCATGTTGCCGTCGAGTTCCGGTGTGCCGGGCTCAGGTGGGTCTTCGTAGACCTCGTACTTCGGCACAAGCCCCACGGCCTGAAGGTACGCGAGGGCTGCTTCAGGGAGCTCGAAGAGCAGCGGCCAAAGCAGCTTGTGCCTTTCCCTGGGTGTCGGCTTTTCCCTTGGTGTGTCCGGGATGGCCTTGTGGACCCGTCTCCACATGGTCGCTCTCTCGTCGCCCCCGATTCTGCATTCCAGGAAAAGGTGTGTTAGGGGGCAGATCGGCGTGGCGTCGCAAAGCTGGCATGGGCGGGTTGCTTGCCTCTCTTCTGCTGCGAGATCCATCCAGTCGTCCCGGTAGCAGTTCCTGAGGAGTTGGTGGTGTCCCGTGCGAAGCTGGCGGATCTCGCGCTCGGCTCGCCTCGTCAGGTGTGCCGTTTTTGGGACCTTCCGTCCTCGGACCAACTGCGTGTACGGCAGCGGCCCGCCCGGTTGGTACGGGGATTCCCGCATTGAAGCCGCGTGTAGTGCCTCCCAGGCGTGCTCGCGGTACCGGGCCTTCGCGGTTCCTACCGTCATCGGCGGCTGCGTTTCTTCTCCTCTTTTCTCCTCCTTTTTTTTTTTTGCATCAGGCGCCTTAGAGGTCGGGCTGTACTGGTCCCGCTTGTGCCGCTGTGGAGAAGAACAAGGACGGGGGTGCAAGGAGGAGGGGGAAAGTAGGTGCTGTGCTGGACAAAAACACCATACCCGGCATATGATGGCGGGCATCCCAGGTTTGCTTGCCTGGGGTAGCTGCGCCATCGCCTGCGACGGTCTCATCGGAATCTCGCGTTTCGGGCCTCAAGATGACGCAGTGCCCCCGGTTAGCCCATCATCAGAAATGCGCCGGGGGCACTCTGTCCTGCGACCACAGGT
>JAPJBO010002517.1:0-14656 GCA_030068145.1 Diplonema papillatum | reverse complement strand
ATTTATGCGGTGGATATGAGACGGGGTGTTGAAGATGTCCTGTGGGGTATTTATTCGGTGGATATGAGACGGGGTGTTGAAGATGTCCTGTGGGGTATTTATTCGGTGGATATGAGACGGGGTGTTGAAGATGTCCTGTGGGGTATTTATTCGGTGGATATGAGACGGGGTGTTGAAGATGTCCTGTGGGGTATTTATTCGGTGGATATGAGACGGGGTGTTGAAGATGTCCTGTGGGGTATTTATTCGGTGGATATGAGACGGGGTGTTGAAGATGTCCTGTGGGGTATTTATTCGGTGGATATGAGACGGGGTGTTGAAGATGTCCTGTGGGGTGTTTATTCGGTGGATATGAGACGGGGTGTTGAAGATGTCCTGTGGGGTATTTATTCGGTGGATATGAGACGGGGTGTTGAAGATGTCCTGTGGGGTATTTATTCGGTGGATATGAGACGGGGTGTTGAAGATGTCCTGTGGGGTGTTTATTCGGTGGATATGAGACGGGGTGTTGAAGATGTCCTGTGGGGTATTTATTCGGTGGATATGAGACGGGGTGTTGAAGATGTCCTGTGGGGTATTTATTCGGTGGATATGAGACGGGGTGTTGAAGATGTCCTGTGGGGTGTTTATTCGGTGGATATGAGACGGGGTGTTGAAGATGTCCTGTGGGGTATTTATTCGGTGGATATGAGACGGGGTGTTGAAGATGTCCTGTGGGGTACTTATTCGGTGGATATGAGACGGGGTGTTGAAGATGTCCTGTGGGGTATTTATTCCCGTGACATTCGCCCCAGTCGGTTGCCCTCTTTGTGAATGACGGGCTCTAAGTGATGTTCTGCTGCGATGCACTGCGGTGCTGATGATGAACTTGATAGGGGTGGGAGTGGGTACGAGGTTTCACGAATGTACAGATAAAATGCAACGACATCAGTCGGACGTGAGGTATCGCCCGTTTCGAGCTTGATCAGCTAGTTATCACTCCGCGAAAAGTGATATCCGGGTCCCTATCGCGCTCGAGGTGCGTTTAAGTCGAACTTTGAGTACGTGAGCCCCTCCGAAGAAAGTCCCATCACACTAGTTTCAGGCTACTTAGCCCGGGTCGCGTCCCCCTCCTTCTCTTGGTCGCCTGGTCTTGCGTCTTGCTGGTCCGTCCGGGCTGGCCGCTTCGCGCTTCCCCTTCGTCTTGCATCACCTCGTCTCCACTCCCTGCTGCACGGGCTTTTCCGTTTGAGCTCGAGGTGCGTGAAACGCAACGTATGGTGGCCGCCCACGTCAAGCAGAAGAAGGCGAAGAGAAAGCAAACCAATAAGCGTGCGCCTCCGGCTAGCCTAGCGTTTCGCAGTGGCAAGTTTTCATAGTGGCTGGCCACCGCGTGCCTCTCCTTTATCTCGCATAGAAGGCAAGCGAAGGAGCCGCTTCGTTCCCAAAAGAAGCAATTCATGTCCTCGCTTGACCTTACAAAAAGGGGGTGGTGCGTTGGGGTCAGAAACGTCTGACCGCCAATCGCGAGCACCGCAAATTCGGGGCGGCCTCGATTCCACGCAGGATTTGCATACTTTCGATAATTGAAACATGTTGTGTTTGCTTGCATTCTATGACTTTGGCGTGGCTACACAAGGAGTGAGCCGAACACAGAACAATCCCTTGGCGGTTTCGGCATAAGTCAACTTGGTCTACCAAGCATGGGCGAGACTTCGAGAGATGATGCCGGTGACGATAGAGACTCCCGACACTGAAGCGTCGTTTTGATGCTTGGATTTTTATGGTTGCCCAACCTAGACGTTCAGGGCACAAAGGCGGTTGCGGTTCAGGACATGCCGCGGTCGAACTACGGAAAAGGGGGAGGTTTGCAAGAACGTGCTCGGAATGGATATGTGCTCAACACCGCACTGGTCCCGTTCCATTCGGTCCTTCAAGCCACGGACACACAAGGCGGACCATCATCAGCGCGGAACGTGAGTGTCTGCAGACAGGACAGCGGTGTGAGTCTGGATTGTCAGGCGGCTGATCGTAGCGCCAGGACCACCCGTGCTACCAGAGCACAGGCGGATCCGTCGGGCGCAAGAATGCGCTTGGCATT
The DNA here is from genome assembly GCA_030068145.1 of Diplonema papillatum. NCBI lineage: Eukaryota > Euglenozoa > Diplonemea > Diplonemida > Diplonemidae > Diplonema > Diplonema papillatum. Next base: position 12,576 of record JAPJBO010002517.1, on the reverse strand, counting down.
CGAACCTCGCGCGCAAATTCGCTGGGCTCAAACCAGTGAGGGACCTACAGCAAGGCGCGGAAAAGCGCAAGCGAACCCGATCGATTCACACAGCATCTTGTAACGCGCTTTGTTGGTTGTCGCAGCGGCTGCTGGACTAAGGCTAGCATGGAACTAACACATTTGGGGCGGGGGTGGGCAGCGTCGAAAGCTGTCACGCGCACACGAAATGTACCAAGGCCGAACTGTGCCGAGGCACGTCAGCTATAGAGGCAGTGAGCGGAACGTGAGTGTCGAACATCTGAAGCCGGAGACAGCAGGCGCAGGGGGGCAAGTCGTGATTTGTTTTACTATTTGCCGCTTGCGGGGAAGGCGCCCCCCCCCCCGTAGTCATCGCACATAAAACGAAGAGTCAGGACGCCCTTTTGGCGACAACAACTGCTCGCCACTGCCCCTTCGGTACGCTACACGGGGAGAAGCTCGTGTCGCCCCGCTGCACCACATGTGAGTGTCTGTATAGCGGTGTCACCCCACGTGCAGTCGGGGTATCCACCACATGTACTCAGTATCGACGGGGTACCTCGGTGGCACGTCATCCGAGTGGTATCTGCGTGAGCCGCATGGACGCGATGCACGCCGTGTCGAACGAGAACATGCTGAAAGCTTGAAGCTCTTCGTACCGCTCGTACCGCGTCTCCGACAGCTGCAGGAATCGGCCTCTGCGAAGTTCGATGTCACTTTCGCCGTAGCTGTCGACATACATCGACGGGAGCTCGCCGGTGCGCGGTTCGGTTATCACAATCGTGCTGGTCGACTTCAAGTGCATGAAGACGGACGAGCCACCGCCGCACGAGCGGGAGTGGTTCATGATGGGTTTATGGTGCTGGTTGCACTCGCAGACCAGGCAGATGATCTCCCCGCATGTCAAGCAGAGCACCGGCTTATTGGGAACGAGGCCGCATTGAGCCGGCACGAGGTGGTACTTGTTCATGAGCGCGATGTAGTCCTTCGGGAGCCCGATCAGCTTGAATACGAAGTGCGACTGCGTCGGCGCACGGACGAGGCGCGCTCGCTGTTGGAGCTTCTCGCCCCAGACGCTGATAGACCCCGGTTCGCCCTCCCGGGCTTCGATGGCCTCCGCGAGGCCTTCGATACTATGGTACGAGCTGGGCAAATTGAGCATCTTCGCAGCGTCTTCCAAAGCCTGGCGGGGGGATCCCGTTCGCCAGTTGGGCAGCGTCAGGTACTCGCTGCCAAGGGGGGCGCGGATGGCACGATCGGCGATGAGCATCCAGCTCAGCACGATCGCCATTTCGCGCTCGAGGTGCTCCTTCGGCTCGAAAGAGGTGCTGGCCGTCTTTTTGGACTTGTACTCGGCGTGCGTGCGCAAGAGACTCTCGACGCCCTTGACTTCCTCGGGCACTTCCGACCCCCAATACACAAGCTCCGCCACCAGCTTCGTCAACTGCGCCTCCAGCGCACGTTTCAGCAAGAACTGATACCCAGCGTACCCCACCTCTTCGGATCGCAGGGCGACACCCAACACTACGTAGACCCACACCGCGAAGATGTCAAGAGTCTGCGGAAAAGGGGAAAATCTTAGTATGATGCTTTGGCAATACTGTCTTCCCGTGTGGGGGGAAATATTAGCTTCATGGTTAGACGGGGAGGAACTGTAGGTTGTGGGTTGGTGGGCCTCCTCCGAAAGAATCGCGCAGCAGCGCAGAAGGCAGCCGAAGCTTCTGCGAGAGCCACTTTCGCAGTGGACAACAGAAAGAGAAAGAGAGAGAGAGAGATGCGCAGTATCCGGGAAAGCACACGATTTGCAACGAAGGATGAAGAACTCCCTTTCGCAACCGCGCCAACCACTGCCGCGTTGTCCACGCGGCACGTCGTCGTCCCCGGCGTCCAGCACATCTGCGTCACTCCCTCCGCTAGCGCCCACATCTCCTTCAGGTTGATGTGAGCACTAGAGAGGTCGCAACCGAACACACCCTGCCTTCCGTCCACCGCCATGTTACCGACCTCCACCAACGCCGCCCACGCCCATGAGCTCGCGTCCGTCCAGAGCGCTTCCTCATGCGCGTCTTCTCCGCCTTTCCCGACCCACTCGTTCCGCTCGACCATTCGCCTCAGCGCTCCGAGCTCCCTCCTCACCGAAGGCGTCACGGTCACGCCTCGCTCCCACGCGTCCGCGTCTTCACCGGCCATCCTCCCGCCCACCCTCGATGCGAACGACAGCAGTGCGGCGAAGTGACAGCGAGGAATCGACAGTATACCCGTCGCCCAAATGGCCCCGCCGAAGACTTCGGCGAAATCCCTCGCTGACGCTCGATCCGCCAACACCCGCCTCAGTGCGCCCGACCCGGTCCACCGTCCCACCCACGCCGGGTCAAGCCGGTGCCTCTGCGCCTCCGCCTCCAAGTCGAATTCGACCCCGACGCACACAAACCGAGACGTGACCTCCCACAGCCTACCGCCTCCCTCCGGGTGCACCTCGACTCGAGCCTCCTCAATCCTCCCACGGAACTCGGCCACCCTCCGTTCCGCCTCGCCCCGCGTCTGTCCAAGGACGAGAAAGTTGTCCAGCCATGCGAGGCCCAGTCCCCGGACCAACACGTTTGACGCCCGTTGCGCGATGCAGGGTGCCCAGGACCAGCCCATGCATAGCGCGCGCATTTGCATGTGTCGTCCCTTCATACCAATTCCGAAGTAACGCGAAATACCCGCGTCCAACGGGAACTGGTAAAAGTACGACTTGCCGTCGCACTGCATCGCGTACCGGTGGCGCTTCACGTCGGCTACGAGCTCCCGCATCCTCGGCAGGTCCATCGGTGGCGGCCGATCCATCGCCGCATTGATGGGCCGCGCGTCAACCACGAGGCGAGACGTCTTCCCGTCCTTCTTCGGCGTCGTGAAAGCCCGCATGGCGAACAGCGGGGGGACCTGTGCGTCGTCCGCGACCCCGAAGGCCTTCATCGAGTTCCGGTGCCGCTCCATGTCGCGCGACACCGCCTCGAACCCTGCCTCGCACCCGGCTTTCAGCCTACTTTCGAACGCCCCGACGTCCTCCAACATCGGCAACACCTCACGGAACCTCCCGACCACGTCCATCCGACCGAGAGCCCGGAGGTCGACACGGTTTCGTGTGACATCTGCAAGGGGAAGACCGCTCGCCGCCCTAGCGGCCGGCACCTTACAGCCTGGCAGCGAGGCCGTCGACGAGTACACCGACGACTCCGACGGCGCCGGCTCGTCGTCGTACCACGCCTCGACCCCACCCGCCAACCACCGCCGTATCCCCGCCCTCAAGCGCGCCGCCTCACGCCTCAGCGAGACCTGGTGGCCAGCTCCGTCGACATAGGAACGACTCCCAACGCGGCCGGGAGCTCCGCAAGGGGAAGGTACCGCACCAAGTCCTTCAGAGACGCGTGGCGTGAGATCTTCAGGATCTCCAACGGCGAGAACCCACGTCGGAGCAAGTGCGTCAGCGCGCCACGTCGCACCGAGTGCGCGCTGTACGCCTCCTTTACGCGTCTCATTGCCCGAATGATCCGCCCCACCTTCACGTCTCCAAACATCGGGGATCCCACAGACGTCACCACGCGCAAGCGTTGCAGCGCTGCCTTGTAGGGCTCCGGGACCACGAGCGCCACCGCCGAGCTCGCGTGGAACGGGTCGCTTTTTGACCCAGCGAACCAGACCACAAAGTGCGTCCCGCTCGGCTCCGGCAGCACCATCTGGGGCGTCAACGTCATCGCGTCCGCGTATCGACATGCCGAGCACCACATCACGACGAGTAACAGCTGTACCTTCTCGTCCGCCTCCGCCTCCACCGCCGCCCAAAAATCCCCTTCCGTAATCGGCACTGCTTGTCTGGTGGGCCTCCTCGCGCCCATCTTCCCGAGGGCCCGCCGCAGGTCGACAATCAGCACGTCGCTCGCCACCTCGACGCCCACCCTGCGCAACGCCGACACCGCCGTGTTGGTGTAGTTGAGCAGAGTGGAGGGAAGGAGACCGCGATCCATCTGGGCGGCGACGTACAGCACAACCGTGGTCGCCCACGACGGCGGCTGACCGCACGCGTTGCGATACGCCGCGAGCTGCGCGTAGACGCTGCCCATGCGGTCCCAGTACCCCCCCGACAGCGCCCGCGCCAGGATGCCCCTCGCCGTCTCCACGTGCCGCACGTCCGGGTGCACAACAAACCGCGGCCTCACCATCAACGCCTCGATGGGCACCGCTGCATGAAGTGTCCCGGCTCTCCGCAGCGAAAGCAGCGCAGACCCCCGAGCTCCGCTCCTCGCCCTCCGTAGCTGCGCGTCCCACCACCGGCCGCCCACCGGCCGGCCGCGCTCCGGCTGCTGGCGGCTGGCACCGACGCCGCCGCCTGCATCGCCGAGCGCATGAACGCCGGCACGTCCTCCCGGTCCCCCTCCGCGCCGGTGCCCTCGCTCAGTAGCAGCGGCCCCAACATCGCGTCCGAGAACGCAGCAGCGCGCCCCCAGCCTTTCTGCACCGCGAGCTGGTGCGTCGTCAGCCGCGCCGCCACCGCCTCGGCGCACGACAGGGCGGCGGGCGTCCGCGTCTCCTTTAACAAGTCCGCCATCCTGTCTGCCAGCAGTGCGAGGAACGCCACTTCCCTCTCCTGCGCCCCGCCTCCGACGCCAGCTTCGCGCAGCAATCGTCTCCACTGCGCCTTCACCTCCCCCGGCGCGAAGCGGTGCCACGACCCGGGGTCGCGGACGTCTGCGCGAAAACCCCCCTGCGCCTCGGCCCGCACACCCGCCTCCTCACTCGGTCTCTCCCGGAAGGGCGACGGAGAACCTTCACCGGTCAGCACTTCAACCTCCTGGTCCTCGTCCTCGTCAGGGTCCGCCTCCGCCTCGGCCCAACATCCCTTCGCGACGAGCGCCTCCTGCGTGATGTGGTTGGGCGGCAAATGCGCAATCAGCCAGTGCAGCTGCCACGCAACGAGGGCGCCCGGCGTCACAACGCCCATCAGACGCTCCACTGCGGCGCGCGCCGTCAGCAACGGATCCCCTGCCTCCGCCAGCGTCTCTCGGACACGCCTGACAGCTCGATCGTCGCGACTGAATCCCGCCGGTTCCGTCCCGAGCCTGCGCTCCTCCGTCCACCCGGTACGCTGCAACACCTCCGTCGCCTTCTCCTTCGTCCACGTAGTCGGCATCCTCCTATCCCCTTTTCGGCCTGTGAGCTGAGCAGCGGTTTGTCACGCCTTAGCAGTCCCAGGGCCCGGTCCCACCCTCCTGTCATTTTTTCGTGTTCTCGTTGTCATCGCTATCGCGCTGACTTTCCGAGAGAGAGAGAGAGAGAGAGAGAGAGAGAGAGAGAGAGAGGGATCAAGAACTTCGTGAACGAAGTGAGTGAAGTTCTGGACGAACTTATACCGAAGGGCGGACTTGGCGTGCGGGGGGGTGAACCTGTTGGTCAAGTACGAAAAACACAAAGACCGCAGGAGCACACAGCAACTCCCCCCTTTCGGGCACAAGGTTTGCCGTTTATCTTTCTTGTTAGCAAGCACACGAGTGCGAGGTTTGAGGGCAGCAACGCGGCCGTCCGAAATAAGCCCGAGGTAAGAAGTTCAGAGAGAGAGAGAGAGAGAGAGAAGAAGGAGAGAGAGAGAGAGAGAGAGAGAGAGAGAGAGAGAAGAGAGAGAGAGAGAGAAGAGAGAGAAGAGAGAGAGAGAGAGAGAGAGAGAGGAGAGAGAGAGAAGAGAGAGAGAGAGAGAGAGAGAAGGAGAGAGAGAGAGAGAGAAGAGAGAGAGAGAGAAGAGAGAGAGAGAGAGAGAGAGAGAGAGAGAGAGAGAGAGAGAGAGAGAGAGAGAGAGAGAGAGAGAGAGAGAGAGAGAGAGAGAGAGAGAGAGAGAGAGAGAGAGAGAGAGAGAGAGAGAGAGAGAGTTTGAATAGAGCATCTATTTGGTATCGGAAAGTAGGTGCGAGATCAGGCAAACCTTGTGCGCTAGCTTCGTTTAACCGTGAATCTAATAACCAGGGCTTACCCCACATTCTCGCTTTCATTTTATTTCCATTCTCTTTTATTCCATACACAACTCACACCCCCTCTTCCCAATGCCTGATTGCGAACACTGTGGAGGAACCTTCGATGCGAAAGGTCTTACCGGGCATCAAAAAGCATGCAAGAAAAGGCAACGAGATGAGGAAGAGGAGGAAAGAGAGGAGAAAGAAGAAGAAGAAGAACACACCGAGGGGGTAGAGCCCGGCCTGGCGGCCGTGTTAAAGGAGCTCCGGCGGCTCAACTCGAGAGTCGCCGGGCTCGAGGCAGGCCAGGCGAGGAGGCCGGCGAGGGCGACCGTCGTGTCGCCCCCATCGGAGGGGAGCGACGACGACGGGGCCGAAGGCCTCGACGAGCTCGACGAGCTCGTGCTCCAGCCAAAGAAGTGGCTGGACTTCGGTCAGACGGGCCCGGTGGCCCGTGAACTTCTCGTGGCTCGACTGAAGGTCGAGCACGAAGAGCTGCTGAGAGGCAGCATGGGACACGAGGCGAAGAGCCTCCTTGCCCTGTTGGGCAAGTTGCTGAAGGGCGACCTCGAGGCCGCCGTATTCGAAGTGGGCACCCGCCTCCGTGAGCTGGACGGGAGAGCGCGGCGAGGACCCCGATGGGGGAGCGAGTTCGCCCGCACCATGCGGGGCCGCAAGCAGGACCCCGACTGGGAGAAAGCGGAGAAGGCGGCCAACAGCCACGCCCGAGGGTGGGGCGGAGGCTGGAACGCCCACGAACCGCGCGGCCAACGGAGCGCCCCCAGTCGGGGCTCTTCCGGGGCTTCGGCCCGCTCCCGCTCCCCGTCGGGAAAGGGGGGCAAGGGCGGCCGGGGCCGCAAATGAAGTTGGGCGTGGAACAGTCGGCTGGGATTTGGTCCCCCCAGGCCGAAGACCTTGATGGACCCGGCGAGAGCGAGGCGGCTCCTCGACACTCGTCTGTGGGAGAGCGGCACCGCGGGCGATCAGGCGAAGGCCTTGGTCAAGACCGCACGACAGACGGGGGTGAACTCCGACGACCCCCTCCAGATGGCGCAGTACATCGCGCAGCTCGGGCGCGGTCGCCATCACTCCACCGCCACCCGGACGGTGCTAACGAGCTTCCAGCTGTTTCTGGACTCGGTGCCGTCACCGCCGAAGAGCCTGGCAGACCAGATCGCTGCCTGGGGGGCTTGGCTCATCACCGTGCGTCAGGTTTCCGGCTCGACGGTCGGCAGGTACGTCGGTCTGCTGCAAGCCCACCTCGAGTCGAAAGGGGTGCCCGTGCAGCAACGTCGCCTTCCGTGGTTGCAACGGCTGTTGACGGGCGCCCGAAGAATGGCCGTGGCGCTGCCGGTGAAGCGAGGGGTGGCGGCGTCGAAGGAGGCCGTCATGCGTGCGGTGGCCGCAGAGGCGGAGAAGGACCTCCCGACGGCCGCCGCCCAGGCTTTGATGTGGACGCTGGCGTCTCGCTCGGAAACCGTTCTGAGCCTGCGGAAGAGGGACCTCACGGTGTCCCGCCGCGGCCCGTCCCCCACCATCCTCGTCGACATTTGGAGGGAGAAGTCGCGCCAGGCAGACAAGGGGCGGTACGGACTCGTCGCCGCTCCTCTGTCCCGCATCGTCCTGCGGCACCTCGACGGGATCTCGGGTCCGAACTCCCTGCTGTTCCCGGACCTCGAGTACCACCAAGTGCTCTCGGCGGCGAAGCGGACGTTGGGGAAGTCCTACTCGACGAAGAGTTTCCGGAGGGGCGCGGCCACCGCGTTGCGGGAGACGATGAGCGAGGACGACGCGATGGCAGTCACGGGCCACCGGAAGAAGAGTGTCTTCCGGTACTACGTCGAGGGCCCGGCCGTCGACACCCTGAAGACCCTGGAGTCGGCACAGCGGGTGCTCCAGGGCGCCTCCCGGGACTAGCCAACCCGCCTCTCTTTGACAGCCGTTTCCCGACGCGACAGAAACACCCCATGCCCGACGCCGGCTCTTTGCCTCGGCAGGTCGTGGGCCTGAAATCGCGGAGATCCAGGTTGCTCAGGGGAAGGAGGCTTTTTCTACGGCTTCACCCACACTTTTACGACCCTCCCACCACAGTCCCCCTCGGATACCTTCCGCCGGAAACCAGAGGTCTCGTCCCGGCGGTCGGTGCTCCGAGGTCGGCGAAGCCGCTTGACGTCACGGCGGTACCTCCGATCGACCTCCGTGCGCTCCGGGATCTCGCCAGGCCCGGAGCCCGGTTGCACAGCCTGCTCGACCTCCTCACGGACGGACACGCTTTCCGACGGAAGCTACTGGGCACGCCGCTCGTGCCGGGTCGGAAGAGCGACGCGTTTGCGCACCATGCGGTGACGCTGGAGGGCGTCGGCTTTGTGGAACGCGTTCCCCGCTCGGAGCCGCTGAAGTGCGTACTGCCGGCGTTCGCTGTCGAGAAGGGGGAGCACCACTCCCGTGCCATCGTCGATGGCCGCCCGCTGAACGAGCTGATGGAGCCCCCGCCGAAGTTCAGCCTCTTGCGTGTCGACGAGGTCATCGCCAAGATGATGTCGAAGTCGCACGCAGTCGTCGTCGACCTGAAGTCCTACTTCTTCCAGTTCCCAGTGGGACGGTCGACGTCGGCTTTCTTCGGGCTCCGGACCAGGAGGCCCGACGGGGGCGTGGCTCTGTATCGGTGGCGCCGGCTTACGATGGGCTGGTCGTTCTCGCCCGTGATCGCACAGGACTCTGCGCTGGTCATCACGGAAACCGCCGGGGACGATAGGATAGTCTGGTACGACGACTGGGCCCTCGTCGGTGACTGTCCGGACGCGCTTCGCGCTGTGCGCGACCGAGTCCTGCGACGCGCCCGCAAGGTGTGCATGACGGTCAACGACGAGAAGTCCGTCCTCGAGCCCAGCTCGACGCCGGTTGTCTTGGGAGTCGAGTTCGACCTCGCGGCGAAGAGATACCGGCTGAAGCAAGAGTGGGCGAGGAAGGCGCACCTCCTCTTTTGCTCGGTCGATTCGACGCGGATGACTTTGCGTGGCGTTTGGAAGGTCGTCGGGACCGCTATTTGGGCGTGGACGGTGTGGGGCACGCCGCTCTGCAGGGTGAGCCCGGTGCTTGCGTGGATGGGAACCCTGGCGCACCAGGTCCTGACCGGTTCCCTGGGCTGGGAGTCGCTGGTCCGCGTGAGCGACGACGTTTTTCCGTTCCTTGCGGGAGTGAGACGGCGTCTGTCGGGCAACCGGTGGGTCGTTTTCGACTCGAAGCAACGGGACACCCTCGTGGAGGCGTGGTCCGACGCCAGCATGCAGGGATGGGCCTGGCTGGTGGGTTCCATGGCGATGTGGGGCCCGTGGAGGGATGTCCCGCAGCACATCTTCTTCGCTGAGCTGACGGCGGCGAAGTTCGCGATTGCGTACGCGGCTTCTCGCTCTCCGCTGTCGACGATCAGGATCTTCGTCGACAACTTGCCCGCCGTCAACTGCTTGAGGAACTGGAAGTCGAAGACCCAGCTCGGGAACTTCATCCTGTGCAAGGTCCGCGACGTCTTGGAGGAACACCAGTGCGTCCTCGAGACTGTATGGGTCCCGACTGCTGAGCAACTGGCAGACGTCTGGACGCGGGACCCATACAGGCAGGGCATCCAGCCGCCCCGGACCCCGTTCTGCGTTGCATGAGGATCTTTACCTCGGAAGTTTTGTTTTTACGCTCCTGATAGCGCTATTCTTTGCGAGACCCGGAGGCAGCGGGATCTCAGCTCTTTGAGTTTCACGTCCAGGGATTTTTATTCCACATTCTCGCTTTCATTTCACCAACCCTGTGACAATTATCATCTTCACCGTTTCTGCCAACGCGACCTTTTCCGAGTTTGAATAGAGCATCTATTTGGTATCGGAAAGTAGGTGCGAGATCAGGCAAACCTTGTGCGCTAGCTTCGTTTAACCGTGAATCTAATAACAGGGCTTACCCCACATTCTCGCTTTCATTTCACCAACCCTGTGACAATTATCATCTTCACCGTTTCTGCCAACGCGACCTTTTCCGAGAGAGAGAGAGAGAGAGAGAGAGAGAGAGAGAGAGAGAGAGAGAGAGAGAGAGAGAGAGAGAGAGAGAGAGAGAGAGAGAGAGAGAGAGAGAGAGAAGAGAGAGAGAGAGAGGAGAGAGAGAGAGAGAGAGAGAGAGAGAGAGAGAGAGGGGGGTCTCGTTCGGACCTTTACTCTCTTCATCGGTAAGAAACGTGAAGCCATCGGGGCGATTAACGCAAAATCGATCGAGGGGAGCGAGTTCGGGACTGCGATCGAGGGGAGCGAGTTCGGGACTGCGGAGGAGGGAGGAATTTGCCTGCGTTATTTGCTAATTCCGAATCCTTAAGTTTCCGAATCGTCCCCTTCCAACCTTGCCCTGGAGCAAGTGGACTCAAATACTCAGGGCTTGTCGCCCAACAACATATATCCTTGTTCCATAGGTCCTCAGCTCGACCCCCCAAGACGCACCGAAGGTGCTCAAACAAGTTTGCTTAGAGGGGGGTCTCGTTCGGACCTTTACTCTCTTCATCGGTAAGAAACGTGAAGCCATCGGGGCGATTAACGCAAAATCGATCGAGGGGAGCGAGTTCGGGACTGCACAGGATCGCGCAAGCCCTGAACAACTTGCAATCCTCTTTCCATCTCGGATACACCCTCCATGCACGTCTCGATATTCTTAACGCCGCAATCCGGTAGGCGCGACCAGTAGTCGGCCGGCATCGAAGCAGTCGGGATCCACTTGACCACGAGGCCTGCGCGTTCTGTCTCAAGCATCTTGTACACGCGCCGCAGTACAGAATTCGCGAGTCTACTCCTCGAGTGGCCTTTCTGAAAAGAGATCATGGTCGCCTCGTTGTCAACGAACAGCATGATGCGCTTGTGCCCGCTTCGTATTGCGGCATTAATCCCCTTTTCTGCCGCTAACATCTCCAAGACATACATGTCCCCCGACTCCATCCTACGTCTCCATGTCCCGTAAACCGCCACAGCCCCGACTCTCTTCCATATCTGAGAAACATGCGCCCACCCTGTAGTTGAGGCGTCAGACCACACTGCAATGTCGAACTCTGAAGGCGGAGCCGGTCGCGTGTAGGCCCACCTTTCGGTCGCTGTGAACTTTTTGAAGAAGGACCCTGCTTCATCCCTAGGGGTTTTGGCCATGTTGCACGTCGTACTCCAGTCTGCCCGATTCTCTGTCACCGCTTTTGCCCAAGTCCGTGCAAATGACAGCACGTTCTCCAAGAAACATAGGTTTACCTCGTAAACGAACGCCACCCGAAAAACGAGGCCCAGCAACGACCACCACTCCCTCAATGCGGCCTTTTCTGAGCTACCCAGTCGCTCCGTCGCTGTTCCCATCGCCTTTAATCTCCACTCCTCTGGGAGCGTGAACCGATTTTCCCGGAGATCCCACCGAACTCCGATGTACTCGAATTGCTGTTCTGGCCTAGGCATAGATTTTTTCCAGTTTACTTCGATACCGGCCCGTCCCAATCGCCGTAGGATATACGCTACCCTCTGCTGCACTTCTTCCCTTGTTGATCCCCAAACTATGATGTCGTCTAGGTACACGACCGCCCCCTTCAGCAAAAGTTCTCCGAGAATTGCTTCCGATGTCTTCTGCGCAATGTACGGCGCGTAGCTGAATCCCATTGGCAGACGCTTCCATTTGTACCACGTGGACCCGCATCGCAAACAGAAGAAATTGGCGACGGCCTCTGACAATTCGAACTGATGGAAATAACCCTTCATGTCTATCTTTTGAGCCCACTTCGCGCCTTGTACCTTCAGCCGCTGCCCGAGCTCGTGAGGTCCCACCAGACTAAAGCTTGGTGGTTTTGGCAGTCTTGAATTGATGGGGCGCCCGTCAACGATTAACCGCCGAACGAGTGGATCCGCCTTCGGAATATCGAAAACGCTGACCGAACCCTTCTTTACGTCACACCGCTTGAGTCGCTGAATGACTCCGGCCTCTTCGCACTGTTTTAAAAAACTCGGCCGCAGGTCCGACGGCTTTCCCGGCAGTGGAAACGCCTCTTTCATGTTCTGCTCGAACAGGTTTGCCTCCGTACACCAGTCGAGGAAATCAGCGGGACGCGATTCCGCCGCAGCAAATTCTCGAATCACTCCGAACCTAACCCGGCCTGTCGGAAAATCGTCCAAACGGGTTGACCTTGACAACGGTGTCGCCGTCGGAATTCCCTTAGGAAGAAAGGGTGGATACTCCTTGCCCTCACCCCTCTCGCCGGCTTCCTGTCCGTGGTACCTCGAGGCCCAGAGCAATTCTTCTAATATCTCACTCATTGCAGCGTCCGCAACATCTCCGTTTCTGCCTTCCTCCTCGCCACATTTGTCGAGTTCAGGTACCGGATCGTCGTTTCGGCACTGGAATGCCGCAGCAGCTCCTGGAGAGCGGTTCGGGGAACCCCTTGCTTCTCGATCTCCTGAATGGAGCCCCTTCTGAAGGCGTGTAGCCATTTCGATCCTTGCATCCCTTTCTTCACCTCCCTTTTCAACTTCTCGTAAACTCCAGTGTCGCCCCCGAACGGCAAACCCAGCTTCTTCTGCTTTCTCCTCTGCCGCCAAAAACG
>JAPJBO010002516.1:0-14668 GCA_030068145.1 Diplonema papillatum | reverse complement strand
AAAAGTTGGTCCAAAAAGTTGGTCCAAAAAGTTGGTCCAAAAAGTTGGTCCAAAAAGTTGGTCCAAAAAGTTGGTCCAAAAAGTTGGTCCAAAAAGTTGGTCCAAAAAGTTGGTCCAAAAAGTTGGTCCAAAAAGTTGGTCCAAAAAGTTGGTCCAAAAAGTTGGTCCAAAAAGTTGGTCCAAAAAGTTGGTCCAAAAAGTTGGTCCAAAAAGTTGGTCCAAAAAGTTGGTCCAAAAAGTTGGTCCAAAAAGTTGGTCCAAAAAGTTGGTCCAAAAAGTTGGTCCAAAAAGTTGGTCCAAAAAGTTGGTCCAAAAAGTTGGTCCAAAAAGTTGGTCCAAAAAGTTGGTCCAAAAAGTTGGTCCAAAAAGTTGGTCCAAAAAGTTGGTCCAAAAAGTTGGTCCAAAAAGTTGGTCCAAAAAGTTGGTCCAAAAAGTTGGTCCAAAAAGTTGGTCCAAAAAGTTGGTCCAAAAAGTTGGTCCAAAAAGTTGGTCCAAAAAGTTGGTCCAAAAAGTTGGTCCAAAAAGTTGGTCCAAAAAGTTGGTCCAAAAAGTTGGTCCAAAAAGTTGGTCCAAAAAGTTGGTCCAAAAAGTTGGTCCAAAAAGTTGGTCCAAAAAGTTGGTCCAAAAAGTTGGTCCAAAAAGTTGGTCCAAAAAGTTGGTCCAAAAAGTTGGTCCAAAAAGTTGGTCCAAAAAGTTGGTCCAAAAAGTTGGTCCAAAAAGTTGGTCCAAAAAGTTGGTCCAAAAAGTTGGTCCAAAAAGTTGGTCCAAAAAGTTGGTCCAAAAAGTTGGTCCAAAAAGTTGGTCCAAAAAGTTGGTCCAAAAAGTTGGTCCAAAAAGTTGGTCCAAAAAGTTGGTCCAAAAAGTTGGTCCAAAAAGTTGGTCCAAAAAGTTGGTCCAAAAAGTTGGTCCAAAAAGTTGGTCCAAAAAGTTGGTCCAAAAAGTTGGTCCAAAAAGTTGGTCCAAAAAGTTGGTCCAAAAAGTTGGTCCAAAAAGTTGGTCCAAAAAGTTGGTCCAAAAAGTTGGTCCAAAAAGTTGGTCCAAAAAGTTGGTCCAAAAAGTTGGTCCAAAAAGTTGGTCCAAAAAGTTGGTCCAAAAAGTTGGTCCAAAAAGTTGGTCCAAAAAGTTGGTCCAAAAAGTTGGTCCAAAAAGTTGGTCCAAAAAGTTGGTCCAAAAAGTTGGTCCAAAAAGTTGGTCCAAAAAGTTGGTCCAAAAAGTTGGTCCAAAAAGTTGGTCCAAAAAGTTGGTCCAAAAAGTTGGTCCAAAAAGTTGGTCCAAAGAATTCTCCGTCGTTCACGCACTCCTGAGACGCAAGCAATGAACGGAGAAAACACGAGAGGTCACATACGATGGGGTTACCCCCCGAGCTAGCCGCAGAAAGTGAGCGAACGGGCTAGCCCCGGAGGTCACGGGGGACGGAGGGTGGGAACCCATGCCCCACGGATCTCGCCGCCGAAGCAACGGAAGCTGGTATCCAGCAAGAAAGTGCACCCTCGCACGAGGGTATCCATGGCCGCACGGCCGTCGAAGGCAGAAAATGATAAACAGAGTTGCAGGGAGGGCGGGTGGGAAAATTTTCCCCCGCGATCCAAGTGCGCACCGAGGTGTCCTAAGGGTCGTTTGTTTTACCTAGTAGAATTCCCCTGATAAATCAATAGAATTCTCCGTCGTTCACGCACTCCTGAGACGCAAGCAATGAACGGAGAAAACACGAGAGGTCACATACGATGGGGTTACCCCCCGAGCTAGCCGCAGAAAGTGAGCGAACGGGCTAGCCCCGGAGGTCACGCCACCAAACCCATCTCGCCAGTTAAAAAATCCCGGACCGCAAGTGAAATGTCCGCGATATTCTTATCGGTGAGAGACGTTACCGGGACCCGCGATGGCAGATCAGCAGGATTACCCGCGCTCTTCACCCAACGAACTGAAAATGCAATATTCAGTCGCTGCAAACACAACAATGCACGCACGACAGAGTCGTTGAGAACCTGCGAACGCAGGCATGATCCTTTGCGGGCTACCCCCTGCACAGAAGTATTGTCCACAACAATGGACACCGTGGAGCCCGCGTGCGCTGGTGTGATGGCCGCTACGGACCTCTCCAAAGCCATGGCTTCCAACTCGTTGATGTGGAAACGCCTTTCGGCTCTCTTCCACCGCGCACCCACTACAACCATGTCGTTGGTGTCGACATCCACGAGTACACCGCCCCAACCATCCAGGCTGGCGTCAACAAAAACCGCCAACTCCGGCGTCTGCGCGGCAACAGGCACGGCACGTCGCCGCGCAACCCGTCGCAGCCATACGGGGAGCGACCGCCGTATGCCGTCGGAGAGGACGACCTTCTCATCTACGGCCTTCTCGCCCCGGTTCAACGCGTTCGTCACCCTGCGAAAGAACTTCAAGACGAAGTAAAACTCGCCCACAAATACGCCGGTGATGGCCGAGGCGTGAAGGAGACGGCCAGCAAGGGACTCCACATCCGAGGCCGTCATTGAACCCCCTTCGATGGCGTCCTCTGCACGTTGCAACCGCGACCGCATTTTGCGCGATACGCCCACTGTTCCGTCGGCGTGATTCCACTCAACGCCGATGAACTCGTAGCGTTGCGCAGCCGTCTGCGTGTCGGCGGCCTTCCACGTCATGCCAGCTTCCGAAGCGAGCTCGTCCAACCGCGACGTCACCGCCAGCACTAGATCGTGCGGCCCTGCGTACCGGATGTTGTCCACCCACACGTGAACTACCACGTCCGAGGACACCGCGTACTGGCCGTCGACGTATTCCGGGTGCCCCGCCGCCGTCGACGCCACCGTGTGCATCAGCTCCGGCGCACAGGAATGTCCCATCGGCAGCCTCGTCAACTCCCACCACTCTCCTGCATCATCTTGGAATGCGAAGAGTCCGCGAGAGGCGATCGGAATCTCGATGCCGTAGAACCCACACCGGAAGTCTCGCGTCGAGCCACACTCCTCGCTGACCGCCTCGAGGTACTGAGAGACATGCTGAAGCGGGACATGTGCCTGGTAACCGTCCGTCTCGACCACAGCGTTGGCGTCGTACGTCCAGAGAATAAAGCGCTGACGAAGCGCCCCTTCTTTCTCCTCCACAACGGTGAACGGGACATTGAGGAGGCCGTTAGGCCCACGACCGCGCTGAGCAATCCCGTGCGCCTGCAATTCCCTTGCATGTGCTGAAGCAAATCTAGAGGGACGTGGGGGAGAAGACTTCGTTCTGCCATGCGCATGAGGAAAAAACGTCCGCGACCAGGTTTCGTCAAATCGTTTCCGCGTTTGCGGGTTCATCCGCTTCCGCAGCACGTCGACATTGATCGGGGGCACCGAGTCGACATGCAATGGCGCCGACTTCTCCGCGTCATTCTTCGGCAACCGGGTCCTTTTCCCCCTCCGAAGTATCGAGTACCGCTGGTGTTGCTGCACGAAGCGCTCAGGACTGGCTTGGTCGTCTGCGAGGCGAAGTCGCACCGCGCGAACCCCCTTCGTCAGAGGAACATCGTCACCTCGCCGGTCTGCAGCACGCGCGCCAGAGCTACCGAATCCGTCGTGTACCGGATGGTCATGTCTGACACCGTCGGGTCCACTTCGTTGGCGTGCTTCGCCAGACGGGAGATCAAGTGCGCGGGGAACGGGGCCCCCCCGGCCTTTGCCGCCATCAGGTGGTCGACCGCGCCCCGCTTCACGCTGTGCGCCGAATACCGGCGCATCTTCTCGTCGGCTTTCAAAAGCTCGTCCAGCTGGTCCGTCGTCACCGTGCACAACTGGCGAAAATTGCCCATGCCCCGCAGCAAAACCGAAATTTCCCGTGTCAATGGCCCCCGAATCTCTACCACCTTGCTCCGACAAAAGGGATTCCTTCGACGGCCCTTCGGCAGGGTATTCCAATCCACCACTATGCCCGCGTCCGTCAACAGGGGAAACGACGCCCGGGACAGGGTATGGACCTCCCCCCATCGCGCCGCCGTTTTCCACGCAATCAATACAGCCGCACGCACCCCTGGCGCCTGCCGGAACGCCCACTCCATCAGTACGTCCCTCGGGACCGGGATCGCCTGTTCCAACGGGATACTGCCCCCCGAACCCCGTAGAACCGTCATAAGCGAATGCAATGGGCGCGCATTCTCCCCAAAATGGCCGAAAACCGCCGACAAATTCCGGGCATACCCCAGCATACCCTGGGGCTCCACCTGCGTAGCCATAACAAAAAGCGTGGCTGTGTTCGGGTCCGTAGGCAGGCCATTGTCCGCCGCCCACCTGTGAAAGCGCCGCCACAAATTCTGACGTTCCTGCAGAGTCGAATCCGCCCACGCCTTCACAACAAACTGGTGCAAGCGCTGGATTGCCTCTGTCGGTGTAACCACGCGCTCCCTGTGCCTCTTCCGTACACCGCGTGAGATCGGGGCCCCGGTCTTGCTCGCCACAACGGCGTAAATTTGCTGGCCGATCGTCGAAAGCGGGAATAGGGGTTGGATTCGGGGTGCTGGCTGCCCTGCGGCCGCGGGCGTGGATCCGTGACAGGGCGAAGAGCTGGCTTTCATGTTTGCGGGTAAACTTGCCTGCGGATCGTCGCGAAGAGAATACGCGACCCGGGTCGGAGGAGGGATTCTTGGCCGAGACTCGGGTTCGCGTAGGGAATACGTTGCTCGGGTCGGAAGAGGGACCCTTGGTTGATGGTTGGATACTGGCAGAGGGTAGTCGGTCCCCCAGAGACCCCTGGGGAGGGCCAGTCACTTTCCCCAGGGTTTGGCGTTTCCCTGGCCCTTTTTTCCCCCTTTGCCTCCGCTGCGAGGACGGGCGTCCCACTTGCCCCTCTTTGCCATATCCCCCTCGACCTTGGCGACCGCCTTCTGCATCGGATTGTCCGATGTCATCGCCAACTCACGCATAAGCTGCGCCCGAGGAATATGCTTCACGTTCCAGTAGTACTGGAACTGTACTTCCTGGAACAAACTGTTCCCCAACCGGACGATCTCAGGGTTTTCCACCCAGCCCCCGCCTTGGGCCACTCCGTGCACCCAATCCCTCAAACGTTCGAATGCCCCCACGAGGGCTTCCGATTGCAAGCCTCCCATGTATTTGTGACGAAGGTCACTCACCAGCCTTGCGACGTCGCTCTCCATTGCCGCCTGCCACTCGCGAACGTCCGTCGCGTCTTCAGGGTATAGCGCCACCTTGGGGGACCTTGCGGGGGGGTCCGCTGGCGGGAAGGGCAACGCATCACATGCCGCCGATGTCGCACCCGGCTGCGGTGTATAGGGCCGATCCTGCTTCCCCTCCAGGGCCTGCAGCTGTCGCTGCATCCGCATCAGCATGGCCATCATGTCGGCCTGCTGCTGCTGCTGCATTTGGATCTGATGCTGTTGCTGAAGGAGCAGCTGCTCGGTGGCGGTCGGTCGCTGCTGGTCGGAGGGCTGCAAGCACGGTGGGGGCACCATCTCCCTCCATTTTCCCGTCGCCAAGATGTCGTCGAACTTTGCCCCGTCCAGGCCGTGAATCTCGACCAACGTGGCGGCAACCTTCCACGGCGCGAGGTTCCTCAACTCCTCGTCCTCCTCCACACCGAGAAGCTCCGCCACGAACCCTCGCGCCGCCACCAGCTGCAAATCGGCCGGAATCCCCGCGAACCACGGCTCAACCGCGGCCTCCAAGTCACTCAGCCGCACCCGACGTGAGGGTTCCGAAAGCTCACCAAACCGCTCTGTGAGCCTGTCACGCCACGAAGCCGGAAAAGCGAAGGTCGTCCACCCATTGGACGTGCCAGAATGACGAAACGGAGATGCGGCCATATTGTAAGGAAAATTTTCCCCCGCGATCCAAGTGCGCACCGAGGTGTCCTAAGGGTCGTTTGTTTTACCTAGTAGAATTCCCCTGATAAATCAATAAAGTTGGTCCAAAAAGTTGGTCCAAAAAGTTGGTCCAAAAAGTTGGTCCAAAAAGTTGGTCCAAAAAGTTGGTCCAAAAAGTTGGTCCAAAAAGTTGGTCCAAAAAGTTGGTCCAAAAAGTTGGTCCAAAAAGTTGGTCCAAAAAGTTGGCCTATTGATTTATCAGGGGAATTCTACTAGGTAAAACAAACGACCCTTAGGACACCTCGGTGCGCACTTGGATCGCGGGGGAAAATTTTCCTTACAATATGGCCGCATCTCCGTTTCGTCATTCTGGCACGTCCAATGGGTGGACGACCTTCGCTTTTCCGGCTTCGTGGCGTGACAGGCTCACAGAGCGGTTTGGTGAGCTTTCGGAACCCTCACGTCGGGTGCGGCTGAGTGACTTGGAGGCCGCGGTTGAGCCGTGGTTCGCGGGGATTCCGGCCGATTTGCAGCTGGTGGCGGCGCGAGGGTTCGTGGCGGAGCTTCTCGGTGTGGAGGAGGACGAGGAGTTGAGGAACCTCGCGCCGTGGAAGGTTGCCGCCACGTTGGTCGAGATTCACGGCCTGGACGGGGCAAAGTTCGACGACATCTTGGCGACGGGAAAATGGAGGGAGATGGTGCCCCCACCGTGCTTGCAGCCCTCCGACCAGCAGCGACCGACCGCCACCGAGCAGCTGCTCCTTCAGCAACAGCATCAGATCCAAATGCAGCAGCAGCAGCAGGCCGACATGATGGCCATGCTGATGCGGATGCAGCGACAGCTGCAGGCCCTGGAGGGGAAGCAGGATCGGCCCTATACACCGCAGCCGGGTGCGACATCGGCGGCATGTGATGCGTTGCCCTTCCCGCCAGCGGACCCCCCCGCAAGGTCCCCCAAGGTGGCGCTATACCCTGAAGACGCGACGGACGTTCGCGAGTGGCAGGCGGCAATGGAGAGCGACGTCGCAAGGCTGGTGAGTGACCTTCGTCACAAATACATGGGAGGCTTGCAATCGGAAGCCCTCGTGGGGGCATTCGAACGTTTGAGGGATTGGGTGCACGGAGTGGCCCAAGGCGGGGGCTGGGTGGAAAACCCTGAGATCGTCCGGTTGGGGAACAGTTTGTTCCAGGAAGTACAGTTCCAGTACTACTGGAACGTGAAGCATATTCCTCGGGCGCAGCTTATGCGTGAGTTGGCGATGACATCGGACAATCCGATGCAGAAGGCGGTCGCCAAGGTCGAGGGGGATATGGCAAAGAGGGGCAAGTGGGACGCCCGTCCTCGCAGCGGAGGCAAAGGGGGAAAAAAGGGCCAGGGAAACGCCAAACCCTGGGGAAAGTGACTGGCCCTCCCCAGGGGTCTCTGGGGGACCGACTACCCTCTGCCAGTATCCAACCATCAACCAAGGGTCCCTCTTCCGACCCGAGCAACGTATTCCCTGCGCGAACCCGAGTCTCGGCCAAGAATCCCTCCTCCGACCCGGGTCGCGTATTCTCTTCGCGACGTTCCGCAGGCAAGTTTACCCGCAAACATGAAAGCCAGCTCTTCGCCCTGTCACGGATCCACGCCCGCGGCCGCAGGGCAGCCAGCACCCCGAATCCAACCCCTATTCCCGCTTTCGACGATCGGCCAGCAGATTTACGCCGTTGTGGCGAGCAAGACCGGGGCCCCGATCTCACGCGGTGTACGGAAGAGGCACAGGGAGCGCGTAGTTACACCGACAGAGGCAATCCAGCGCTTGCACCAGTTTGTTGTGAAGGCGTGGGCGGATTCGACTCTGCAGGAACGCCAGAATTTGTGGCGGCCCTTTCACAGGTGGGCCCCGCACCGGCCGGGTTTCGAAGCGATCGCGGGACCGGAGACCTTCGCGGCGGTCGGAGGAGAGAGGTGGTTCCGGGCGCTGCAGTATTGGCTGGAAGGGATGTGCTGGTCGGTGGTGGGTGACGTCTCGATGGTGGAGCTCGCCGTCGACTTTGAAGTGTGCACCAAACTGGATCTTCCGGGCAGTGTCGTAGCGACGACGGACGGGACACCGTTGAGCATATGTGCGAGGGTACTCGCAAAACTTTTAAAAGCCGTCGGGGATGCGCTGGAGCGAAACGGCGACGGACCGCTTCTGCCAGATAGGAAACTGGAGAAGATAGGTCGCTGAGCACGAGCCCCGCCGTGCCTCACGGGGTACGAGATGAGGCCGATCTTCCGTGGTGGTACGGAGACGATGGAAGTGCTCGAGACACAGCTGACGACGGCACGAGTTCAGCGGCGAGGCGTGGGGGATGGATCTTTTCCCGACGTACGGAGGTGGAAGGGCGGAGCGTGCGGCGAGATGGGCGGTGTTCAAGCTACGGAACACGAAAAGTGGAGTGAGCCACGAGCACCAGAAAGTGAAGTGCGGCGTATGAAAGCGCCGGTGCAGCAACCGATAAACCTGGACGAGCAATCGAAGAAGAAGCGAGGCGCCAAACGCGCGCCTGAGCGCGACGATCAAGTCGAGCTAAAGAGGCGAAAGAATGACACATCGTACAAATAGATAACCGCGACACCGCATATCGCCACAGAATATTTGCATTCTAACCCAAAATATCAGAGGTGGTCGCGGTCGAAGACGGCAACCCGAGCGAGGAGTAAGGTTGATAACCAGAATGACAGTCATAATGGCCATGCTGAAGGCAAGGTTGCGTTGCAGGAAGAGAAACTGGTGCTTGGCCGAGGATAAGACGGCTATGGCGGCAGGGGCAGAACAGAGAGACAGCGAGTCCTTCTTGTGGGTAGTCACGCCTTCGCAGTCCCAGGATCTCCGCCCGCTTGCATGCAGCCGTCGACTGGCCTTTCCGACGAGTTGGAATGCAGGTACCATCTCCGGAGAGCTGCCGCTTTCTCCCAGAGTAGAGGAGCTGATGCAAACGCCACCTGGGCTTCTGAACGTTGCGGATCACCTTCTTGCCCAAACCCAAGAGGGATTGGAGTGTCGGAATGGCGCGCAAGGAGAGGCTCTGGCTTGTTTGCTTCTTTCGCTGGCGAGAGGGTGACTTCGGACACGGCAAAGCCTTGGGCTCTTCGGGCTCTGCATCCTTCTGTTCCAGAGATCGTAGAGCAGTTTGCCCACAACAACATTAACCTTGAATGGCATGCTTCGGGTGAGGGCATGCATTTTATCAAGAAGTAACTTCTTATCAGCTTCCCTTCCATGCAGACACAAGTTGGACTCAAGCACATCCTTTCGTCTATCACCGGACTCTTGATTGCGTGGTGCCAATTTTATCTGTGGGCTGTCCAAGATATCCTGCAGATCTCGATCAGGCCTCTGCCACCCGTCACGATAACGCGATTATTTTCAAGGACCAGTACAAGCACGCAATGGTGGCAACTTTCAGTCCTCTGGGGAACGTTGAAGGGGGCCCGGTAGCGAGCTTTACTTAGGTTCCTGCAAGCGTGAGCCAACCGACTTCTGCGAGTCCTACGATAGCGTTCGAGTCTACTTTCCAACGAATCCTTCATGCCACGGCGCCACGAAAGCACCACCCCCGACACCCCGAAGGCTCCATTTTTGAAAAGGCTTGGAGCCCAAGCAAGAGGATCCGTTTTGCTCACTCCAAAGCTCCCGGTTTGGCGCCAGTTCGTGGCGTTTGAAAAATCCACTACAAAAAAAAAAAAGACACCCCAAGGTCAGTTCCCCGTAGTTCCCCTGTAGGTCCCCCTGGCTATACCGACCACCATAATATTATATGCGCACTTTATTGTTTTTTTGCAAATATATGCATGTTCGTACAAACATGCATATATTTGCAAAAAAACTTAAGTTTTTTTGCAAATATATGCATGTTTTTTTTTGCAAATTATGCATATGTTTGCAAAAAAAAACTGCATTTTGCGTATGCATGTCACAAAAAGTTGCAGTTTACTGCGCATATATCTGCAAGTTTCCCAACTTCTATATTCAGCATTGTGGGTAACACCACCTAAGGGCACATTTCACATTGGGACTAGTCCCCTAAGGCACCTTATCCTTTTTTTTTTTTTTGCCCGGTCGAATCAGGGCAATAGCTTGGTCTCCGGCCCATTTTCCAAATTTGGACCGATAACGGCTTTTTTGCGTTTTCACTGTTTTTCTGCATTTTTTGCACTGAGTTGGCTCGCCTGCCGGTGTCTCTGCCTCCTCTCCGGCCTCAACCTGCACCTGCCCTCCAGTCGCAGGTAAGCAACAGCAGGAGCTGCCGACCCGAATCCGCAGTATCTTGTCTGCATCCTCGCGAACAGCCTTCGGCTCGTCTGCTGGCTTTGGAGCAGGTTTGGGCTTCTTACTTGTGACAAAGCCTTGCAAGGTCGATTGACTTGTTTGACGCTTCATTTTTCGACTTTCTATGTGTTTTATCCCTGGCATTTTGTCTGGTAGATAGTTTGGGTCAGAATGCAAAGAATCTGTGGCGATAATCTGCATCGCCGGCGGTTATCTCTTCGCACGTGATGTGTCATGCAGAGCTGTTGTTCTTTCCCCCGTGCCCGTCCAACTTGCATCCAAACTGGCCACTTCTACTGGTGCTGGGAAGTGGGATTCCCCCTGCGTGCACTCCTTCTGTAGCCTTTGCTGGTGCAGTGGTTGCCCCTCCAATTGGCCACCGCTGCCGGCGCCTGGGGGACGATGCAGTCACGGTAGTGCCAATTTTTTTTTTTTTTTTCCGGCGGCCTTTCCAAATTCTGACCGACGGTCCAAATGTGGATATAGAAGCTTATCCCCTGGTCGAATCGACACGGGCGCCGGTCGAATTCGACCGGTGCCGCCTTGACCGGTCGAATGTCAATCCGAGAGCCATACTTTTTTTTTGTCAAACTTTTTTTTGTCAACTTTACTTTTTTTTTGTCAAATCGACCGGTCGGTGACTGGTGGGAAGGGCACAATAGGGTGCCATGGGGGACTCCAGATGGCCACTGAAGCCCGCGCTTCGGCTGAGGAAACACCAAACCCCGCTCGTGGGGCCAAATTAGCGGAACGCCGGATTAGAAACTCGCTGCGAATCTCTAACTTGTTTTGACACCCTGATCTAATTGTTGCTGCAGCACCACGAAAGCTGTGACGCCGGTCATCCCGGCAGTGCCGTGGCAACGACTGACGGAACGCCATTGTGTATCCGTGCGAGGATGCTAGCACGAATGCTGAAGCAGCTGAGGACGAAGAGCGAACCAATCTCGAGAACGAAAACGAAGAAGCGACGATCAACCTCGGCAACGCCACAGAAGACGACACGTTCATCGCCCACGCGCCGCCGGACCGATGCACCTGGAGCAATCAGAGAAGAAGCGAAGCACCAAACGCGCGCCTGAGCGCGACGATCAAGGCGAGCTAAAGAGGCGAAAGCATGACACATCACGTGCGAAGAGATAACCGCGCCGCCGGCGATGCAGATTATCGTCACAGATTATTTGCATTCTAACTCAAACTAACCCATACCATCTGAGCTGATCGCGAGCAAAATTCATCAAAAAAAGGTCTGCTACGTGGACCAGCGGGGAAATGTCACCAAGCAGGGGATCGATCCCCGCCATTGGAAACCACCACACACGTGGTGGTTTCCACGCCCCGTGCCAGCATCTCGTAAAGACCCACGAACCACGCACGTACTTTCTAATCCCCGGGTCTAATTTTCGAGGTTCTCTTCATCGAAGCTGAACGCTAAAATCGTCGCAAGAGGTCTGCTGCGTGGACGGCAAAAAAAATAATGCCACCACCCAGGGATCGATTCCCGTCCTTCCCATTGCAAACCTGGTGGTTTCCACGTCCGGTGTTCTGCATCTTTCAAAGATCCACGAACCACGCACATACTTCTTGTCCCCGGGTCTGTCCTTCACGGTTCTCTTCATCGGAGCTGATCCCGAGCTAAAAATCGTCAAAAAAGGTCTGCTACGCGGACCAGCAAAACAAATCACCAGAAACCCAGCTCCGCTGGCTCTTCCCAGCTCCCAAAGAGCCAGCAGAGCCAGCTCCGATGAACTGGGAGCCACCGCTAACTCTGCTCAAACAGTCCAGTACGGGTATCTTATGTACGTGCCCAGAATTTCTGCTGCTACCTCTGCAGCTGTGATCATCCGGTGCATTCACATGCAGCCCCCATGTTGTATGGACGGCTTCGTATCGTCGTGTCAGAAATTCAGTACGTGGATCCCACATCCCTGGACGACAACTTCGACATCGTTCGCGCAGGTTTCGTTCATCAGCCGGAGTCTCTTTGAACAGCAGGTATGTTTACCGGATGCAGGCCTTTGCTCAAGCTATTCGCATAAACGCAAGAATGGGTGGCAGTGTCAATTCCCAGCGCTCTGGCGGGTACCAGTTAAAACAAGAGGCAAAAGAGCGAGAGATGTCGAGGGAGAAATATCAGCGAACCTTCGCGAGAGGCTCTGCAGAATGGGTAAGTGTTGCAGCTCACAAATCGCGTCGCCCTAGACGCCGTACGCCGTACACGGGTTTATGCATGGTCGTGCTTCTAGTCGTAGCCAAAAGCAGCACTCAAGACCCTCTGAACGATGTCAAGAATCGGGATCAGGATTGTTGATTCTAGCAGAGATAAACTATTTGCAATGGCTTCATCATGGCCATAACTTGAAACTTTCGCCTCGTTGCATGTTCAGAGGCTCGACGTGCGTGTCTGCAGGCGTCACATCCGGCCACAGAGTGTAGGATGGCCTAGAACAGCGTAGACCTACGAATGCACGCAAAACACCCGTTTCTTTCTAGCGTTATTTGTGGATTAGAAGGTCGGTATTTTAAAGTCTCCGGTTGACCGTAGAGGCTTGGGTATGGCGGGGGGTTGAGAAAAGTAAAAGAGTGCGACTCGTTTCGGGTGTTGTGTCACTCCGTTGTGAAACCTTGTGAAGTCCCCTAACGCGTTTAGAGGGTGCTTGGGTTTGGGTAGGGTGTGGTCGTTCTGCTGCGGCGTGAAAAGCCAGGAAGTTTCGACGCTAATCTTCGACTCTTGATTAAGTTCACCGGGTTGCGTGCTCGTCAGGAAGATCCCGGTGCCTGGCTTTTCTTCTGGGTGGTTTCGTGTTGATCGGCGGCTGTCTTTCATTTTTCTTTTACTTCGTGATTCGCGTGGACCGCCTTTTAACTTTTTTTGCAACGCAAACTAATGAGCAAGCAACTTTCTGTCCAACTGGGGAAGCGAATCGGATGTGCTTTTAGTTATTTTGCCTGCATTCTACGACAAACGGCATCCAAGTTAAAACAGGGTTTTGCCTAGAAAAAATGAAGCCCTGACATAACCTCTCGGGCGTTCTTGATTGGTTGCAGTGATTTTCCTGTGTAATTTAAGAAGAATATTTTTTCCTAACAATACTTCCCTCCTTGTTACGTGTATCGCTGTCTCTTTTCGTCTCCGGAAGGGTAAGTTGAAAGACCCAATTGGCCACCACTAGTCACAATTCCAAAGGTTTAACGGTCCAGTGTGTTAGAGTCCCGGTTGACCATTGAGGCTGGGGGCTGTGTAGTGAAAGGAATGTCGACGTTGTTAGTCGGAAGGTCTTTAAGAGAGCCCATCATTCTCCTGGTCTGTTGCACTTACTTTCCTCATCCCGATGGTTGCTGGAATGCGGTGTTGATAGTTGTTTGGCAGGCAAAAACTCCTTCTCGACTCCGCAAGCCGCTGCCAACTGGCCTGCGGCTCTTTGGTCGCTGGTGCGCTCACATCCGCTGCGGAGTCTGATTAGTTCCGCTTACAGCGGTACTAACCTGGTACAAATGCAAAGTATTCGTCGACTTCAATGCTCTTCCGAGACATGCGATATTTTACGACCCAATGAAACATCCTCCTCCTGCACGGTGAGGTCCAGCCCCAGAAGCTGGGTGTGCCCGAGTCACACCCGAAAAACGGGTGTGCTACAACCAAAACGCGTGTAAGTCCACACCCGAAAAGCGGGTGTGACACCCGCTTTTTGAACTCCAGCTTTAAGTCCAGCTTCTGAGGCTGGACTCCACCGTGTACTGCGTATACTGGCTCCGTCTGCTGCTTCGTCTTCCACCGTCGCGTGATGCAAAAGTTGAAGGTAGAAAGGTATGCGGGGTATGTAACCTTGTACAAGTGTTAGGCATTTGCCAGATATATCAAACATCTAAGATCTGCGATCGTATACAACCAAAACCAGCAAGTACAAGTCTTAGGCATTTGTCAGATATATCAAACATCTAAGATCTGCGATCGTATACAACCAAAACCAGCAAGTACAAGTCTTAGGCATTTGTCAGATATATCAAACATCTAAGATCTGCGATCTTATACAACCAAAAACAGCAAGGGTAGTGCAACGAAGAAGTGTCAGCTTGGAACCATCACGAACAAAAATATACAAAATGGTTAAGTACACCGCAGCATTTCGCTTTGTCATAGGCTGGCGAGTGGGATGTGACTTCTGCCCAGTGCCTTGAATGTCCAAGCGCGGCGGGAGTAACTACAACTCGTGTCAAGGCAGCCAAATGATGTGTCTTACCAAAAATCGATTGAGATTCCTTCTGCCCCTGCCTACTATCTGGTGAATAGCAGTCAAGGGAAGCGGACTTGAAACTGTCAGCGGGGAAAGAAGACTCTGTTCCCTCGCAAGTACCTTCACTATCAGTGAAACTGGTGATACAAAGATGTACTTGTCGTGTGTATCTGACAAGTAAGTGGTGTGAGAGGAGAGTGGTTATCGGATGTTGTGCGGGTATGCTGTATGAAAACGCCGGACAGGAGCGCTGCGTGTTACCACGGATCGCTCCCGCTCTTCCAGAGCTCTGCATCCACAGAAGCAGTCCGTCCAAATACTGTGAAAGTGTAATTGAG
>JAPJBO010002515.1:0-14682 GCA_030068145.1 Diplonema papillatum | reverse complement strand
ACCTTTGCAAACTCTTCGATGCAACGAGTGCCTCCAGTCTCGCAAACAGTTGTGTCCGGCGTACACAAAAATTAGTGTGGCGTCCACTACTATGAGAACAGATGATTTCAACAGGAAGGCAGCCTTTGCAAATAGCACAATATCTCTTCAACGAGAGAAAGTGCGAACAAAGGCTGCGAGCGCACAAACAAAGGCAAGTTGTCGACAAAGATTCTACTTGTCGACAGCGGAGTCGCAAACTTTGCCGTCGTCAGCTCGGCAAAGAAGATGTGCTGCGGGACATCTCTACGGGGCCCACATCGCCATGGAGTTTCTTCTGCTCTTCGTATTGTCTGACGAGAACTGCCCAGAAGAAAGGGAAAAGTAAGAACACGTCTTTGTAACTGATATCACTAGCGCAAGGGAATGTTGAGTGACTGCCTTAACCCGGGAAACGAGCTTGGGCGAGGTCACCTTCCATCCACCACAACGCCAGTGAGAAACTGCCTCACCGTAAGTACAATCGAATCGAGCATCAGCGCCAATCATGGTCAGCGGATTGAGGGAACCGATTACTGACTCGGTTTCCACATGAGGGAAAAACGTTGCTCGCCACGTATCGTCAAAGCGACAAAGAGCACACCCGGAATGCTACCTGAAGCAGCAGAAGACAACCAACATCAGAGACCCGCAACATCAACATTAAAGCCAGCGGCGAGGGTCAAGAAGACGGCACTGACGCGAGCGAAGAAGCGGACGAACTCTGCGTCGGAGCCGACAACAAAACGGCGTAGAAGAGCGCCCATCGAAGCGCGGCCATCGCCCAAGGGGGCTAAAGAGGCGAAAACATGACACATCACGTGCGAACCGGCGATGCAGATTATCGCTACAGATTCTTGCATGCTATCCCAAATCTCTTTTCGACTTTCGTGGTGCATCAACTCCCTGAGTGCAACTGTGAGAGCCCACCAGTCCCTGCGTGCCGGCATCGGACCACGCCTCCACGAGGGTGCAGCTTCGAGTCGAAGCCGACCCACCGGTTGTCCGATAGACGCCGGCTCACCCCCGCAGGAACGAAACGATATCGTCCCTCACGCGGACTAGCGACTCGGGTCACCATCCGCAAGCACTGGGCTCACCCTGCAGTGCAGTGTGCCCCATACCATCCACGCTCAAATTGCGGTCTCGACGACTTCCAGACGCCGCGCAGAGTCATTTGCGTCAAATCGACCGAGCAAAAGAGGAGGTGCGGCTTCTGCACCCACCCTTGCTTCAGCCGGTACCTCTTCGCTGCGAAGTCGAACTCGACTCCCAGGACAACCGGCGTCGAGCTGGGCTCGAGGACAGACTTCTCGTCCTTGCTCGAGGACAGACTACTCGTCCTTGACCATCATGCGCACCATACGGGCATGCTGCAGGACCCGGTTGCGCACAGCGCGAAGCGCGCCCGGACAGGCAACGACGAGGGCCCAGTCGTCGTACCAGACTATCCTGTCGTCCCCGGCAACCTCCGTGATAACAAAATCAGAGTCCTGCGCAATCATAGAAAACGACCTGCCCAGGCGCCACCAATACAGAGCCACGCCCCCGTCGGGTCTCCTGGTCCGAAGCCCGAAGAAAGCGCCGTCTTCCCGACCTTCGCTGCTGAAGTCGATGTCGATGTTGCGGGTCCTCGCTCGCCTTCCGCTGCTTCCGGCAGAACGAGCACCACGCTCTCACGCTTCGCCTGTCTCGGCGCTGACGCGGGGCCCTCCGGCTCCGCTTTCCTCTTCTTCGTCGTTGATTCTTCTCCTCTCGCCACGGCCGCCCGGTGGTGCCCTTTCCTGCAGCAGTGCCCGCGTCTCCTACTCCTCAGGTCGGCGTGTTTCTTGCAGCTGTCGCACGTCGGCATCTCATGGTCGAGACATCGGTGGTGATGGTTGCGACAGCATTCCGTTGTCGTCTTACATGTGGTGCACTGCGTCATCCGGTGCTCGGCACACATTTCCGCTCACCCCACTTTTCGTGTCGGGAAATCCCTTCCGGTACGAGCCACGGGTCTCCTCCGACAACGGCCGACTTCTTGCCCTTCTTCTTCTCCGTGGTGTCGTCGAAGGCCGTCCATCTCGCTGCACGCTCCGCCCTCTCTCTTCTGTACGTCGGGAAAAGGTCCATCCCCCACGCCTCGCCTTCAGCTGCGTCTCAGAGACCCCCATCGTCTCCTCGCCGCCGCGGAAAATTGGCCTCATCTCGTAGCCTGTTGGGCTCCCCGGCGTCGGCCGTCCTACTGGGAATTGGAAGAAATAGGACTTCAGGTCCCGAGCAGTTGTTGGTACTCGTGGCCCGGGAAAAGCAGGAGGTTCGGGCCCGAGATCCCATCGAGGTGCCGCAGCACGATGCGGACAGAGGAGCGGCAACGAGTCCGCACCGCCCCTTGCCACATCAAAGCCTGGGCGGCGGCCGTCGGCCAAGCTCCCCAGGCAGTGATCTGGTCTGCCAGGTTCTTCGGCGGCGACGGCACCGAGTCCAGAAAAATCTGAAAACTCGTTAACACCGTCCGGGTGGCAGCTGAGTGATGGCCGCCGCACCCAAGCTGCGCCATGTACTGCGCCATCTGCAGGGGGTCGTCGGTGTTCACCCCTGAGACCGATAAAGCTGTCCCCTTTGGCTCTGATCTTCACCCGTCGATGAAGATTCGGAGGACGAGAGCGTTGATGGGTTTGCGTTGACGACCAAAGTGAACTGGGTGCGGATGAGCAGGACAAGAAAGAAAGGTGCTGGGAAATACAAGCTCTGGGAGGCCTTTATCCTCTTCTGCCGCTCTCCCACAGACGAGTCGAGGAGTCGCCTCGCTCGCGGCTGAGAACGGATCTACCTGGAAAACAGTAGAAAGTGTGTTCTATGCCCGTCCCTGTCGGGCTCCTGGAGCGCTCCGGGGCTGAGCCCCGGGCACCGACCAGCCCCGGGGCTCCCTGCTCCGAGAGCCACGGACACAGGCCCAAGTGTCGAGGCATGGGCGTCGGGCCCTACGGTGGCGGTGGTCGCCTGTTGCTGATGGGCGACAATGGGCCTATGGGGTGCCCCTAAACATCATGGCGTCCGTGCTGGCGGAGAACAAAGCGGCGGCGTGTGTCCTCGACGACCCGCTCAATGAAAGAGCGTGAGTAGGATGATGGCTGTCCTCAGGAGGAGTCGCCGGACCCACGGCGGGCGAAGCCGCCGGGCGTGAAGGAGTTCAGGACGATCTTCGATGCCGTCCATGACCACGGCGCTGCTCCCCAGATTCTGGGCGAGTTTCTGGCGCTGCTTAGAACCTCGAGTATGCGGGCGTCCAGGGCGCACAAGGTTCTTGACGTATGAGGCCATAAATTTGATGCCTCCGCTCGCGCCCTGACTGCTTGGCACAGATCGGAGCGCGAGCGGCCAGGCGAGTCCTGGTCAAGACCGCGGCACTCCAACGTCTACAACTTCGAAGCCATCTAAACTTTACACAGGTGCAGGTGTGACACCCGCAAAATGGACTGCACAGTTCACCCGGTGCTGGAGCACACCGTGTGATTGTGACCTCAGAAATCCCACCAAAAAGCCCTGTATGTGACACCCAACATACCTTTTCTCCAACCAGCGTTTCTGACCCCCGAAACGCAGAAGCACGTTTACCAGAAAAGAGAGAGACCGAGACCGGGTGATTTTCAACCCAAAAAGGCAGGAATCCTTGTGGCTTACCACAGGATACGTTCAATGACCGCAACCTTGCGGTCATTGACCGCAAGGGTGCGGTCAATGACCGCAAGGGTACGGTCATTGACCGCAAGGTATGCGGTCAATGACCGCATAGCTTTCTCAGATGACCGGTCAAAAACTGACCGGTCAAACATGCGGACATGACCATGACCGGTCCACCGTGTACGCAGACACCCCCCCCCCCCCCCCTCTTTTTCTTCAAAGAGCAGATGATGGCGCCATGAGGCGTAGACCTCGGTAGTCTTTAATAAAAACTAAAATTCCCCTCCTCCCAATTGGTGTTGCGGGTTTCTCGCGACAACACGTGCGCACAGGCGGCAAGAGGTCCCGTTTACCCCTCCGAAACGACCCACTTGTTGCATACTTTATGTCACATCTAACGTGTGAAACATAGCAAGTGGCTCGCGCACGCTGCTAGCCCCTCCCCGGCATATCTCTTATGACGCACAACGTTTGTGTTTGCCCCTCGCCGTTTGAGCGACCGATGCCTCCCCCAACCGGTATTGTACTCCCTTCTCTTTTCCCCTTTTTCATTTCTTCTTATTACTACATTTTGCACTGACGGGAACATTTCCGGAACGGTTGCCACGTGAAAGAGAAAACGTCGGTCGCAACACTTACAAACTTGGCTAGCCGTAGTTAAAGTGTATAATCATACCTTCATCCCTCATAATACCCGCGTCACAGCCTCAATGGTCAACCGGAGAGCCCAAAACACCGAACCTCTAAACCACAATAAACGCTAGAAAACGAAGCCAACGAGAAAGTGCTAATTATACAATACAGAATAACCCCCCCCCTGAGAGTTTCTACCCTGTCCATGCGAAGAACAAGAAACTTTTGCCGTATCATTTTCATCACCTTTGCCAGGCTTTGGTCAGTTGATGATCGTCCATTACTTCGTGTAGTATCAGTGCAAGCCCAACTCCGGAAATGTTCCTGCAAGGCAGGCAGTACTGCCCAAGCCTTACGCC
Source organism: Diplonema papillatum (assembly GCA_030068145.1). NCBI lineage: Eukaryota > Euglenozoa > Diplonemea > Diplonemida > Diplonemidae > Diplonema > Diplonema papillatum. The sequence continues at coordinate 10,006 of JAPJBO010002515.1, read as the reverse complement.
AAAACTTCCCCCCGCAAACTCAAGAATACCCGCTGGTAGCACCAAACACGCAACTATGATTTCCCCCGGCTGCTGATGACGCGCTGCGTAGGCAAAGGAAACCCGAAAGTACTCGAGGGGCTGCCTTGTGCTTACTTCAAAGGAGGCTAGAGGGGGAGAAACAATACAACTAAAAAATGGGTCTTTTTTGTTGACGCTTACGCCCGCCACTAAACCCAGATTCGCCTGTGTTGGCGTGTGGGCAACAGCACATTTACCTCCTCTGATCTTTTGCAGCTGGCAGCCTCCTCAAGTATCTCCTACAAAGCAGGTGCTTATACAAAAAGAAAAATGACACAATTGTCCAGGTCGTTCTTTTGCTGTGTGCACCGTTCGTGCGGTATTGTTCTTCTTGGCTTGTGTTAGCTCGCCGGAAATACAGGGAGCAAACAAAGGACTCCCCTGTCCACCGCTGGTGTGCGAGAAGAAGAGGAATGGCAAATAAGATTTTACGCGGGCGGTGCTCGGATCCTGGATGCAGCTTCAGTGGCGGTTGAAGAAATGGTAGGGTGTCCTACTCGGCGCTTCAGTTTCCTCATTCAACCCGAAGACGAAACAGGGTGGAAACAAGACGTAGGCGAGCAACCGGCGCGCACAAGCCAAGCGAAGCCCTATTTTTAGTACTAACAATCTTGCGGGTTGCCCTTCAATGTATCGTGCGGGCTGAAAAGACGTAGACAGCGTGTTTTGGTGGTTGATCAGAATGCCCTACCTGAAAATGACGGAAAACGATCAACCGGCACGCACAAGCGCCTGTCTTTTCCGGGACAAATTCCGAGTGTTAAATGCTCAAGCACTTTCGTGCAGGGAAAGCTTATTTGTCCTCTGACACATGCCACGCTTCTTGCCGTACTTTTCGTCGCAGAAGACGCCAGTCTTCGAAGATTCGTGTTGGCCGACCAACCATGCCGCTCTCCCCCACACACAACCGCTCACGCTTTTTAGCTTACCCACCGACGGAAGGTGGCAACCCTTCGTCCAATGGGCTCTTTCTTTCTACCGTTTCCCTGAGGCGATGACCGCCCGAGGAACCCTAATGCCGCAGATGATAATTCGGAAATAGGTAACTTCAGACAGCGCCCATTACCAATCTCACGGCGGATAACCCGCGTTCTACGACAGCGATGCTTGCAGGGTAAACCGCCACGTGGCGAATCTTTCCACTGCACAGTAGGTTGTCCTTCTGCTTTGCACACGTCACGTCAAAGCGTTGTCGTCAACGTCCACCTGTTTGCTGCTCGGATTAGAATTCATCTGTGCCTGGCGGGGCGGAGGTCTTCCCCCGGCCAGATCAGGCTACTGCGTAGGAGGCTGATGCCGTTGTTTCAGCTTTAAAGCGTGGCGCTCGTGCGTCCCTGCAGTTTTAGAGTTGAACCTCGCTTGACCCCTCCCCCCCCCCCCCCCCCCGATGAATCGAAACACTCCTCCTCCCTTCTCGCTGCGCACTTTGTTGTGCTGCGAGGGCCCTGGTCTCCTGTGTCGGCGTCGCCGCAGAAAAGGATGCAGAAGTGAACCAACTGTCGATGTTCTCGATTCGTCAGCACCAGACGACGCCGCCGACTACGGGAAAGCTCCTTCGCAGATTCAACGGCACGGGCAGCGGCAAACCTGCACTGGTTGTGCGTTCACAGGGAGGACTGCACTGCCTGGCTACATCTTTTTTTTAAGACAAATATCCTTCGTTTCGTTCGATATTTGATTATCCTGCTATCAGTATCTTTAGCCCCGGAAGAAGGCTCGATAATGGTAATCAGGATTGGCTGAGTGCTGTGTGTTTAATCAATTGTTACAGTGCCCCACCGGGGTTGCGATGTTTCAGGCTTGAAAATGGTGACGAGGAGACCCCAGTCCAGCTGAAACTCGCTACGTTGGGTGCCGAAAAATGGGTTTTGAGCGAGGCACTCTCAGGCAATTCCTTAAGGAAAAGCATCAAAGCCCCCAAACTGCAGCCACAAAAAAAACAGCCCGACTAGGACCCAACCACACAGGGGAACCCAAAAACATTCGGAAACCCCAGGAAAGTTTGATGCACACCGGTGTGGGATGATAAAACGCCCGCAGAATGTGTCGCTAAACCGCCGGGACCCTAAAACTAGTCCGGCAGGTAATGGCATATCAAGCCGCATAAACGGTAGGCAATGGCAACGGTAGGCTAATGCATACAACCTGCAGAACGGTAGGTAATTGCAAACGAAGGTTTTCAAAGGTCTGCATGGGTTTGGCGGTTTGCTAGAGGTGGTTTATTTTACATAAGCGCCAGCTTGAAAGGAAATGCTCGACGATGCTGCCCGACAAAGAACAGAAGGGATCCCAAGTGCTGAAACTACCGAACCACGTGTTGAACGGAAGTGAGGTCATGGGTCTACCCCTACACGACAAATCACACAAACACAACAGGTCAAAGTCCTGTGTGAGAAAGCAACACACGGTGGTGTAAGCAAAGAACAATTCAGATTGTGCTTGTATTGTATTTGCCCCTTACCTCTATATTTCCTCCCTTCCATTCGGAGTCGAAGCAGCTACGTCGAGTATTCTCGATTTTTATGGCAGGGCTTCTTACTACTGATTCATCAAACACACAAACGAGCCGCCCTAGAAGGAACCACCGACCCCCTGGGGGGGCTCGTTTACCGCTTGCTGCCGCCCCCCGGGGAGAAACAAAAAGGAACCCCGCGACCCGATGGCTGTCGCCGAGCACCACCACGTGAAGAAGAAACGCGACCCGGAAACGCACTACTTCGCGACGGAGCTCGACGGGCCGCCGGTGCGGGAGGTCACGGCGCCGAAGAGCACCGACGACGACGACGACGGCGGCGGCGGCGGAGGCGGCGAGGCCGCGAGTCAGAGCTCGTCGCGCGCCGCAGCGCCGTCGCCGGCGCCCGACGCCGCCACCGACGACCTGCTGGGCGAGAGCTCCGGCAGCAGCAAGCCCGCGTCGCCCGCCGTGTCCGCGGTGCCGTTCACCGGTATAGGCATTTTTTTTTTTTTTTACCAAACATGAAATGTTGGAGGAAATGAGAAGCTCGTCGCCGCAAACCGTGGCGTTTTCACTTGCGTCCTGAATCCAGCTTTACGTAAAAAACGATCAGGCACTGCGTTCAACGAAAACAACTCTCTCTTCCCGTCATCATCATCATTAGTTTTGTATCAGCCGCGGTTGTGCGAGTGACGAGCTCTTATTTTTTTTTTTTTGAAAGTATGCCAATACTGCAGGGATCCTAGGGAATAGTTGACTAGACCTCTTGAGTTTGTGCTGACCACGAATTGGGGAGTCGGGAGAACCTACAAAGCCAAAAGCAGGACCGACCCCCCTGTTCGTGAGAAAAAGCGAAGAATAAAGCAGGCCGAGTTCCAGGCCTCTCTTCAGGTTGTTCTTCTTCTTTTTTCACCTGGTATGTCTTGAGTTAGGGATCTCCATGTGAAGCACGGACCTGTAAACTGTGACAGTGACATGATCTTCCGTTTGGTGTTGGTTCGCTCATTGCTCAGGCTTACATTTTTGGAACACAAACTAACAATCTTGCGGGTTGCCATTCAATGTATTGTGCAGGCTAAAAAGACGTAGGCAGCGTGTTTTGGTGGTTGATCAGAATTCCTTGCCTGAATATACACAGGGTAAATACAAGTGGGAAGACGATCACCCGGCGCGCACAAACAAAACGAAGCGCCTTTTTTAGAGTCGAAGTTCGCTTGAGAATTTTTGTGTAAGCACCTGCTTTGTAGGAAATACCTGAGGAGACTGCCAATTGCGAAATCTCAAACGTGTAAATAGCACACACACAAACAAAATTGCAATTTTGTTGAACGCTTACGCCCCCCCCACTAAGCCCAGATCCAAGCACGTTCTTGCAATCCCTCCCCCACTAAACCCAGATACACCTGTGTTTCGTGTGGGCTACAGCACATTTTACCTCCTTTAAGATTGGAATTGTTGCGATAGTGGGGAGTCACGCGTAGTACCACACTATACCCTCACCTGTATGATAATTTCCACAGTACGCCGCCAACCGTCACTTTTTGATAATGACAACCGCGATTGTCACCATAAAACTGTCTTCCCTTAACGACGAAGGTCACCCGCAGACTTTAAAACCCCGGAGTTTCAAGCGAACTTTCACTCTAAAAAGTGTATGTCGCTGTCACAGTTTTAATGTCCGTGCTTCACATGGAGATCCGTAACTCAAGACATACCAGGTGAAAAAGTAAAACCACGATCTGAAGAGAGGGCCCAAACACGGCCTGCTCAAAAAGAAATACTCGAGGGACTGCCTTGTGCTCATTTCGAAGATTTCGAAGGAGGCTAGAAGGGAAGAAACGATACGACTACAAAGAGGGTCTTTTTTGTTGAACGCTTACGCGTTCCACGAAAAACAATTCCCTTCCCTCATTATTGTAGAGGCTCATATCATTTTCCGGTTTCAACCGTGATGCAACTTATTTTTTGTCGTATAAGATGTGGATCTGGGACGGCTAAGGCGTGGCAAACGTCTCCCTTAAACTAAGACTTTCCCCCCAACACACGCAGGCACCGGTGCCGAGGCGGCGACGCCGTCACCGCTGCCCCCTGCTGCGGCACCGAGCACGCACATCGCGCGTCTGCAAGCCGCCAACCGCAAGATCGAGTCGCAGCTGGCCTCCCTGCGCAACGTTCTCGCCCGCATTGACGAAAAGCCGGGCGGGTCCCCGCGGAAGCCGCGGCCGCAGGTGCGCTCGCGGCCTTTTTTATTATTATTTGTGGTAACAAAGTTGAAAACGCATTGTTTTGGTGCTAAAATTGGTAGTTGGTTGCAGCGCACTACATGAAACTTACCGAAGTACCCTTGCCGGGCCACATGTTACGGAAGCTGAACTCGTGGAGAAAATACTAGATGTTCGACTCCGTGAGGATCGTCGCCACCGTGAACAGGATGTAGCACAGGTCGCTGAGGGCCTCCATCGCTCGTTCGCTAGCACCACTGCGTCCCCTCCAGAGTATCGTCCGCCTGGTCCCCGAACCCACACAGTAACACGCAACCCACCCACGCGCAGGGATATTCGAGCGCTGACCCCGCCAGCTCGTTGGAAGCGGTCGCGAAGCAGACGGCGCGGTACAAGCGCGAGAACGAGGTGCTGTCGGAACGGCTGAAGTCGCCGACCGAAGGCGGCGGCCTGTCGGACCTGCACCACTTGGTCGCTGCGCGGGACGAAGAAGCGCGGAACCTGCGGATCCGGCTCAAGCGGCTGCAGGCCGGCCTGAAGCGAGTCGAAAAGACTCTCGCGTCGGCCTCCGAAGGCTCGCTGGAGGGCACCGTCGACAAGGCGAAGGTCGGGGCCAAGGCCGTGGAAGACGTCCTGCGCCAGCGCCTGGCCCGGGTCAAGGAGTCGCGGCAGCGGGAGCAGCAAGTCGTCCAGCAGCAAACGGCGGTGCTCGCGACGCTCAGGACCGCCATTTCGACTGAAAAATACCCCTCCGTCGACGTGAAGGGACTCAAGGTATGGAGCGCGTCTCGCTTGCGCACGCAGGGAACAGAGTCGAGGCCAGCCTGGCGGGTTTTTCGCCCCTACGCCTAGCTTTGACGAGCGATTTGCACGCCAGGCTTCATTCTATCTATAGGCATCACGGGGCCCAACAAGCTCGAATCCGTTTTACACGCCACGACTTGTGTTAAGCAGCAGGAGGAGGGTCGAAAAGGTTGTTGTGGTAAGTTGGACTAGGTGCATACTGTACGATACAGTACCTACCTGGTGCATGCCACACAGTGTAGCTTGAACGGAATTTGAGCAAGTTTGGGGAATGCATCAACACACGCACATTTCGACGTAGCTTTAACGGAATTTGTGCAAGTTCGGGGAAAGCTCCAACACACGCACATTTACACAAACAGGACCTCGAAAGGGACCTTGAAGAGAGGGCGAAGCAGATAGCAGCAGCGAACGCTCAGCTAGTCATCGTCCGTCGCTCGAAGGAATCCGAAAAGGATCGCCTCCGATGGTGCATCCGCGACAAGCGCGAAGAAGAAAGGATGCTCGGAGCCCAGCTGTCGAGAATCGAGCACACTTTGCAGTCGAAACAGGTTTGTCCCCACCCATTGCACCGCGATGTAGCCAGCCAGACAGCACACGACTACATAATTACGGCTGGTGACTGGTCGCTACATGGTTTGCAAGAAAACCTCATGAGGACGAATTTGGGAAGAATGGAAATTACCGTTGTTCACTATCCGGACAGGTTCCGAGGAATGTGCACGCACAGAAAGCGGGCTCAGATTGCGAGCAGAAAAAATGAGTTCCGCGCGAAAGTGCGACGCGAAGCGGTTCTCCATGGACAAATCTTAGAGGAACCCGAAAAAACGACCAGCAAAGCCGGAAACCCCCGAAAGACTTGCCCTAAGTCGAGAAAACGGCCGGAAGACGTCCCACCAAAAAAAAGCCAGGACCACAGTTTCACTGAGGGAGTTGATGCACCACGAAGGTCGAGAAGAGTTTCGGGTTAGAATGCAAAGCGTCTGCAGCGATAATCTGCATCGAGAAGAGAGCTTCACACAGCCTTCAGGGTGTGGTTGGTTCAAAAATACTCGAGGGACTGCCTTGTGCTCATTTCGAAGGAGGCTAGAGGGGGAGAAAACAATACAACTACAAAGTGGGTCTTTTTTGTTGAACGCTTACGCCCGCCACTAAACCCAGGGTTACCTGTGTTTCGTGTGGGCTACAGCACATTTACCTCCTTTGATCTATCGCAACTGGCAGTCTCCTCAAGCATTTCCTACAAAGCACGTGCTTATACAAAAATACTCGAGGGACTGCCTTGTGCTCATTTCGAAGGAGGCTAGAGGGGGAGAAAACAATACAACTACAAAGTGGGTCTTTTTTGTTGAACGCTTACGCATCAGGACCCCCAGGGACCACGCAGTGGCACACCAAATCTGAGGGCGGAGCAAGATCCTCTGCATGAGGCGACCAGACACTCTCTGGCGTGTCGCTCACCAGGGCCAGCACCCCGCGGGTGTAGGGGTCGGCCCTTTGCGCATCGGTCGGAACCCACTCGGCACTGATGACAAGGCCGGCAGCCCGTGCGGCGTCGAATATCCTCGTCAAAAGGACATTGGCCGCAAAATTCTTTGAGTGTCCCTTGTTGAGACAATGGACCGCCGGGAGGTTGTCTACCATGAGCCTTACGCGGACGTTCGAATGGAAACTGGCGGTCATCTCGATGCCCCGAAGGACTGCAAAGAGTTCCTTCAAAAAGATGTGGGTGTGACTCAACTCCACAAAGGGGCCCTGTGACACGCGCTCAGATTCCCCTTCGAGGACCGCAGCCCACCATTTGGACGAGGCGTCTGTCCAGAGAGTGACCGATGAGGGAAAGGATTCTGACCGACTGACCCAGCGATTCTCTTCCACAAGGGAAACAAGATGCTCGACCTCACGCACCGTCGAGGGCGGCACAGCCCTCGTCACATCCCAGGCAGCTGGATCCGATGCCAGAGTCGAGGCCAGCCTCTGCAGGAACGACAAGGAACATCGGGCGTAGGCCAGTCGGAAACGTGTCGTGTACGCGAACCAGACCAAAGATCCGAACACCCGGTAGAACTGGCGAGGGGATACTCCTCCAAGCCGAACCATGGCGAGCTCGGGGGAACCAAGCAATTTCGACACCCACGATTCTGCCATCCTATACCGGGCGGGGCGGTCGAACCGGGAGAGTTCGAAATGGAGTCCTAGGAGGTCGAACTCCCTGAGGGGGGCCCCAAACTGCTCGTCGTCTTCGTTGAGCTCGCAGTTAACGTCCTTGCAGCGTTGCAAGAAAGAGTCGAACCGCGAAGTTGCCTCCCGCAACGAGCTTCCCACGACGACAAAGTTGTCCACCCAGGGTAGACCGTCAGCCTCCGGTAGGAGCACCCGGGAGGCCCTCTGAGCTATCGCCGGAGCCCAGCTCCAGCCCATGCACATGGCGGCGAGTTGTGCCTGTACAAAACGGCCCCGCGGCCCTGCCAGGTGCATGCCAAAATACGGTCGGATGTCCGCGTCGAGCCGGAACTGATAAAAATAGCTCCGGGCGTCCGCGAGAAACACCACCGATGAGGCCAACACGCGGTCGATCACCTCGTGAACCGAAGGGAGCAGCATTGGAGGCGGGCGCGCCATGATCGCGTTGAGCTTGCGACCGTCACACACGAACCTCTGCCCACCGCTCTTCTTGTCGACAGTGAAGGCGGGGAGGACGACCCTCAACCCGCCCGATGCGACCTCTGCCACGCCATATCTCACCAGATCCGGGAAGTGGCGTAGCATGCGCCTCGACGTCGTTCGTGTGATCGCCGATGCCATCAGCGCTTCCTCCGCCCCCGGGAGCAGGGCGGACCGGAAGGATTCCCACGAACGGACCACGTCCAGCACACCGCGCAGCAGCCCCCGGCTGTCCAGCGCCGTCAACCTCTCAAGGTTCATGAACGATGACGAGATGGGCGCGAGAGCCTCGCCGATTCTGCGTTGCGTAGGGACGGCCGTGAGGTTGTTGATGAGGAGTTCACCCCCGTAAGCAACACCAACAAAGGGAGTGAACATCGAGGGGGGCAAGTCTTCTTCGGGACCTTCTCCCGGCCCCTGGTAGAACGTAGCCAACGGGTCGGGGAACTTCTTGGGCGGCTTAAACGGGAAAGGGGGTTCAAGACGAAGGGTTAGAGAAGGGACGCCGACGCCCTCGCGGTGTTCCGGACGAGCGGAACCTCGGCCTCCGGAAGGTATCGCATTAGCGCACTCAGCGTCGTATGGCGCGACACACTTTGGATCACCTTCAGGTCGATCCCGCTTCTCAGGAGATGAAACAGGGCGCCCCGCCGGAGAGAATGGCCGGAGAGTGAAATGTTCGCGCGCTTCAGCGCGGTCACAACTCGTCGGAAAGGGAGGTCCGGGAACAGGAGGCGTCCCGGAGGTGTTTGCGACAACAGCGTCCGGAGCTCCTGGTCCTGGGCTGGAGGAAGAATCACTCCTGTCACCTGGCCGAGACGGAAAGGATCCGACTTCGAGCCCACCCAGTTCACCGCCCAGAAACCAGCACTTTCGGTGACGTGCTCTGCCTTTCTCGTCAGCACGTCGTCCACGCGGGCGGCACCCTGCCAGGCCAAAGCCAGCGCAACACGCACCCTGGGGTCCGCTTCCAGGGCAACGGCAAGATGCAGCTCGTCCTTCGTCACCGGTACAGCCTGCTTCGACGGCTTCATCGCGCCGGCCCGTTTCAGAGACCTGACAAAGTCCCTGACGAGCTGGCTGTCGACAGGCCGCCCCAACCGCTTCTCGGCCGACTGTACGTTGACGACGTACTGTACTGCCGAGGCCGCGCAGATGTCTCCACGAGAGAGCAAACGGGTCACGAACAAGACCAGCGCCGTCGGGACATCGAGCTGCGAATCTGCCTCTGCATCCCAGTGACGTCGGAACTCCAGAAAGCGCCGGTACACGGAGTGGATCCCGCGTCGTGTGGACAGCGCCAGTGCATCCGCCACGTACGCGTTCGCAGTCCGGACAAGACGGTTCCGTTCGCCGGGTGAGAGAGGGGGCTCCGAGAGGAGGGGACGTCCGCATCGCCCCGAGACCGGAGGAGGGAAGCGGTTCACGGCGTCTACTGCTTGGCCTTGCTCCTGGTTGCGTTCGTCCGCTGAGGGGCCTGGGGAGCGTCGGGGGGAAGAGCTTCGCCCGAGTGTCGGGTGCGGGGCCTCGGGCTGCGCTTCCTGGGCGGCTTCGAGGCGGGCTGCTCCTCGGCTTTCTGTAGAGCCTGGAAGACGCTCCGTAGAAACGGAGGAAACCCGGCCTCGTGCTGATGCCGGTGCTGGAGGCTGCCTGCAAGAGACCACCCGGCTTTCAGAGCCGTCTTCAGGACCATCATCCGGTGGATGGTGTCCCTTCCCAGCTGGACGAGGGCGTCTGGGTCGGTGGTGTCGTCCATCAGTCGCATGATGGTGGTGACGTGGTTGGTGAGATGTTGGGCGTC
>JAPJBO010002514.1:0-14695 GCA_030068145.1 Diplonema papillatum | reverse complement strand
TGCGAGGAATTCCTCAAAAAAAAAAAGAGGCCGGAAAAAGGAGGAGAGGAATTCCTCATGAGGAATTCCTCACCTTTTTCCCGTTGATACCGTTCGCCGGGGGGGCCCGAGGGTACCCTGCATCAGATGCTAGTAGCCTCCACCAAAGGCGAGAGCCTAGCGGGGGAGAAAAAAAAAAAAGCCGAACCCAGGTTTTTTGCGTTTCCTCACTAAAAGTGAGGTTAGCGGGAGCACTGAAGCTAGAGTCAAAAAAAAAAAAAAAGAAACACAAAAAAAAACCTTAATCCAAACAACTTCCGCCGGTAGAGAAATCTTGCCTAAAGGAATCAACTGCCTTCGGGTAGGCTAGTCTGACACTAGTTGTTGTCGGGGGGAAAAAAAAAACGCGCTCGCACCCGCTTTTGGGTGTGGATCTGCACGCGTTTTTGGTTGTAGCACACCCGCTTTTTGGGCGGCGGCTTCGGGGACATCCTTTTCTGAGGCTGGACTTCTACGGATCCGAAGACCCTAGCCCCACAAAGGGAGCAACTGCCGTCTTCCCATCATCATGGCCTCCCACCTATTCTAGGGGCTGGCTGGTGCTGCCGGGGCACAACACGGGGGAAACAAGCAAGCAAAATAAGCAAAAGTCGCCAGACATCGGAACGACGTGAATCGTCGGAAAAAAAAAAAAAAAAATGGAGCCCAGCGGAAAAGCAACAGAATGGGCCACTTGGCTAATGCACGAGATCAAGTCTAGCTCGAAGATACGATAACACGGAACATTTTCTTTTGGGAACCCCACCGATCACCACAAGCACGCACTAAGCTGAACTTCACAAGCATCCAAAAGGTCGAAAGACACCAATCTGTACGTCCATTCGGATCGTCGGAAACACAAAAAACGTTTTCAGTAAAGTCGCGAGAACGAGACGTATATAACCATACATGCAACCCAAATTCGTCGGGGAAAATCGGGGTGGTTTTAAAGCAATAGTGCCACCGGCTCGCAAAATATTCTTTGACCCATTTTGCATGTTACCAATTGTAAGAAAAGAAGAACTAGCGTGCCGGGAGCCGCCCCACCAGCTGGCACGTTTTCCGTAGCTAGAACCAAAACAGGAGTTACGCCAGGTAAAGCGAATGATTGGAGGCATTGGGGAAATCGCTTCCTCGACCTATTCTCAAACTTTAAATGGGCGTGAGCTCGGGGTTACTTCATTGAACCCTGACGTAGAATCCTGGTTCTAAGTGGGCCACTTCTGGTAAGCAGGACTGGCGACGCGGGATGAACCGAGAGCTGACTTAAGGTGTCCGAGTGATCGCTCATCAGATCCCACAAAGGGAGTTGAGATGCCCTCATGCCCTGGTCTTAAGGAAACAGATGTGTTCTGTTAGAACACAGTGCGATGTCCTTCCTGTAAGCAGCAGCCGAGATGCCCCGAACACTCAGGACTAAGACTTTGAGAAATGACGAACGAAAATTTGTAAGGCGCCTCGCAGAGAATAAGAGCACGAAAAAGACGTTGGTGCCTATCGAAGACACGACAAGCGATGATGTCAGAAGCAGCGCCAGCATCGAAACCAATGCTAAAAAAAGCCCGCCCACCGACCACACGCACCAAGCTGAACCTCACAAAACAAACAAAAGGTCGAAAGACACCAATCTGTACGTCCCACGGGATCGTCGGAAACACAAAAAAGCAGCGCCAACCCCGAAGAAGGCAGTCTTCAAGGAAGCGCGGACGTTAAGCGAAATACTCGCAAAGCAGTCGGAAAAGCCGACCGAGCCACACAAAACGCGTGCCTTGGCTTCCGAGGCGATGAAGCAACACGCGGAGTTCTGTCCGCCAACGGCTTCTCGCTAGAAGGTGCACGAGATTCCGCACAAGGAAATCCGGGACGGGCTAAAAGGCAGCGCGGCTACGATGACGAAGATGTTGTTATCTTCGACAGCTGGTGCACAACTGTCCGATTGAAATTCGACTTCGACGCTTTGGTCAGCCATGCGTCCACCCAAGAAGGCAGCGATAAAGCTTGACACCGCCGACAAGCACGAACGCAATGCCACGAGACATCTTCAGAGGAGTCGGACTTCGATGAGCAATTCCCTTTTCTTTGCAGACATAGGTGGGCCAACTATAAAATTCCCCGATTTCCTCCCGATTTCTGCTGAGCCATATTCCCCCCGATTTGTCCCGACAAACTTGCCGGGGGTTACATGTATGTATAACGTTGGCAAAAGACTAAAAGACTGTCACTCTCAAGAAAAAGAAGAAAGAGAAAAAGAAAAAGGCCACTCCTGGTCCAGGAACGTGACGGTCAACCGCAGCTTGCAAAGCTTGAGTCGGAGGCAGCACCGTGCTGCACCTGTGGCTGACCGTCTCAACGAGCTTGTGTTCAGCACGAGCGCCAATCCCCAAGGTGCGCCACGCCTTGATGCTTTAGTTTGGGAAATCGGTAGCCACTTGACCCGTAGGCCCGTGGCTCTGCAGTACCGGAGACTTTAAAACCTCGGAGTTTCAAGCGAACTTTCACTCTAAAAGTGAGGTAAAAGTGAGGTTAGCGGGAGCACTGCCACTGCCTGTCCAGGGGATTAGCTTCTATATCCACATTTGAACTGTCAGTCCAAATTTGGAAAGCCGGCCGGGAAAAAGAGAAGAAAAAAATTGGCACTCCACCATCACCCAGGCCCCCGGCCTTGGTGGCCAATGTGCAATCCGAGGCACTCAGGGCCCAGCATTGTCGTGAAGATACGTCGCGTCGTGCTGTGTTGAGCCCATTTCTGAGTGAGGACGCAAAACGCCGTTAGCGGTCCAAATTTGGAAAATCTGCCGGAGACCAAGCTAATGCCCTGTGCCTGTCACTCTGAAGAAGAAGAAGAAAAAGAAAAAGGCCGCTCCTGGTCCAGGAACGTAGCGGTCAACCACAGCTTGCAAAGCTTGAGTCGGAGGCAGCACAGTGCCACAACCCCGTCCGGTCTGCCCTGCGGCTGACCGTCTCGACGAGCTGGTGTTCAGCGCAAGCGCCAAGCCCCAAGGTGCGCCACGCCTTGATGCTTTAGTTTGTGAAATCGGTAGCCACTTGACCCGTAGGCCCGTGGCTCTGCAGTACCGCCGAACACGTGAAGCTTGGCTTCCGTGTAGCAGGCTTTCCCTGGTACCTGTCTCTGTCACTCTGAAAAAACCATAACGAATGCTAACTACCGTTGAACCGTGCAAGGGCCGGACCGCCGAAGGCCGCGCAGCTTCAACCAAGTGCACTGCACTGTACCAGTCGACCCAGAAGGACCCCATCAGAAAAACGGTCCCAAGTGTCCCACCAAACAGTCGGGGGACTCACAAAAGACCCACAAAGGACCCAGACGGACGCAAAACTGGCAATCAACCACCTGGGTGTCCCCCAAAACGCCCCGGAAATCTGGAAGAAGGGGACCGGATGCTGGGGCTTTCTTATTGGCTCAGAAAATGCGGAAAAAAGAAAGAAGAAGAAAACGAAAGAGAAAAAGGCCGCACCTGGTCCAGGAACGTGACGGTCAACCGCAGCTTGCGAAGCTTGAGTCGGAGGCAGCACCGTGCTGCAAACCCCCGTCCGCTCTGCCCGTCTCAACGAGCTTGTGTTCAGCGCGAGCGCCAAGCCCCAAGGTGCGCCACGCCTTGATGCTTTAGTTTGGGAAATCGGTAGCCGCTTGACCCGTAGACCCGTGGCTCTGCAGTACCGCCGAACACGTGGGCTTGGCTTCCGTGCAGCAGGCTTTCCCTGGTACCTAGTCTCTCAGAAAATGCGGAAACAAGAAAAAGCGCCTCTACAGTGCTATTCCCTGTAGGAATTGTAGAGGAACCAAACATATGGGTCACGAAGCAAGCCCCGCTAGCACCCAACCCTAGTATGGGAATCCTAGAGTAACCAAACATATGGGTCACGAAGCTAGCACCCAACCCTAGTATGGGAATCCTAGAGTAACCAAACATATGGGTCACGAAGCTAGCACCCAACCCTAGTATGGGAATCCTAGAGTAACCAAACATATGGGTCACGAAGCTAGCACCCAACCCTAGTATGGGAATCCTAGAGTAACCAAACATATGGGTCACGAAGCTAGCACCCAACCCTAGTATGGGAATCCTAGAGTAACCAAACATATGGGTCACGAAGCTAGCACCCAACCCTAGTATGGGAATCCTAGAGTAACCAAACATATGGGTCACGAAGCTAGCACCCAACCCTAGTATGGGAATCCTAGAGTAACCAAACATATGGGTCACGAAGCTAGCACCCAACCCTAGTATGGGAATCCTAGAGTAACCAAACATATGGGTCACGAAGCTAGCACCCAACCCTAGTATGGGAATCCTAGAGTAACCAAACATATGGGTCACGAAGCTAGCACCCAACCCTAGTATGGGAATCCTAGAGTAACCAAACATATGGGTCACGAAGCTAGCACCCAACCCTAGTATGGGAATCCTAGAGTAACCAAACATATGGGTCACGAAGCTAGCACCCAACCCTAGTATGGGAATCCTAGAGTAACCAAACATATGGGTCACGAAGCTAGCAGCTAGTATGGGAATCGTAGAGTAACCAAACATATGGGTCACGAAGCTAGCACCCAACCCTAGTATGGGAATCCTAGAGTAACAGCACCCAACCCTAGTATGGGAATCCTAGAGTAACCAAACATATGGGTCACGAAGCTAGCACCCAACCCTACCCGAAAACCACCTCGAAAATCCCGAAAAAGCATCCCCACCAAAGAGCCAGAGCCCCCGAAGGTCTCCAGCTGGACCCTAAAAAAAAGGACCCCGAAAACCTCAGTCTCCTCGCACATTGCGTGTGGCTAAAACGATAAGGCCGCGCAGCTTCAGCCGAGTGCACTGCACTGCAAAAAAAAGTCGTCCCAGCCCCCCTTGCACCCTGAGGCGCGCCCACCGTACGTTTACATTTTCGTCTCTCTTTCTCTCTCTGGCCGGTGCTCCCTTTCGCGGGCGCGCTCGGGAGGGATGGGTTGCAGCCTTTGCTGCCTACCATGCAGGGTCAAAACCTTGTGTCTTTTTTAAACGCTGCCGCGGGGCCGATGGACAGGGCTCTCGCGGGGGGGTGATTTAGCCCTAAAATCACCCCAAAAAAAAAACCCAAAAAAAATGGGGGGGTGATTTTTTAAAAAATCACCCCCCCCCCCCGAAAAAAAAAAATGGTCCGGGGTAGGGCTGGGGGGTGTACTACACCGTGTAGCGTACACGTGTTGATCCAGGGCTGGGGGGTGTGGCTGTCCAGGGGGGGGGGGGCTGTCAGGCGCTGTCGGGTAGGGCTGTGTCGAAGAGGTGCCCACGGCCAGTAGGTAAGTGACAAGGAATCCATATCCATACCTCCAGGGACGAAGAAAGGAAGAGGAGTACACCGCAAGAAAAGGCACTAACCATGTCTCAAATAGCTCCTCTGTTCACACAAAAAACGGTGAAGCGTCGAGCACCTGAGTCGTACAAAGTCGCTTACAAGAAGAAGAAGCACACGGTCACGGTGTCGTATGACTATACGAGCTGGAAGACCGACGACATCCTGCTGCAGGCCCTGGCGCGGCAACGACAAACACCGCCCTTCCAAAACGTGATCGGTCAAGGACCTGCTTGGCCGGGGAAGGAAAAGGCTCTCGCGCTCATCAAAGCTCACGACAAGAAGCGGGACGGGGTCGTGGCAACAGGGGCTGCGGTGGCCGCAACCGGTTCGCAATCAGCACTTGTTCTCGGGGGCACTGCTACCGGTGCAGTTCCGCGTCTGAAGCCGCCTGGTAGAGATTGTGGGGGACCCGAAATCACCCCCTTTTTGGGCCTCTAGGGGTGGAGCGCGAGAGCCCTGCCGATGGACCCCCAAAAAAAAAAAAAATTTGGAAAAAAGAAATTGCGCAACTTCATTAAAATTGCTGCAGTGTTTGTTCCAAAATTTTAAAAATTAATGGTGTGATCCACCCTGGAGTTTTTCCGGGTTTGTGCCGGGTTTGTACCGGGGGGGGGGTCCGGGTTTTTTATTTTTGTCTCCCCAGCACCCGCTAGCACCCTTGGTCGTGGAGATTTCAGGCTTCGCGGTGGATTTTGCCACGTTTCATGATCGTCTGGTGCTCGTGGGGGTTTGTCCCGCTCTTTGCGGTCCCTCGCCCTTCTGTTATGTTCAGCCTATGGGCTTCGGTATCGTGAATATTTTGTCGGTTTGAGGCCCCTTCTGTAGCTTGGAAAACGGAAAGAGAAGCAGCATCTCCATCGGATCAGAACGAGGGACAGAAGTTCCTCGTTCTGTCGGCAACAAGCGGTTCGGACGGGCGGGTTCCCCGCCCATCAAGTACAACCGGTTTTCCCTCGCCTAGAAGGTGCTGTCGGATGGCTTAAGATGGCCTGAGCAGACTGCTACCTTTGGTTCTGCATCCTTTCAAACTGTGGCTGACCAAGCCGCTGTTTGAGCTCTGCAGGGGTTTTGATGCACTCCAAAATGCGGGTACCAACAACCCCGGCAGCTGGGAGGAATGGCTACCGAGCATGGGTGCGTGGTGTTCGTGGACGCGCAACTGCGTGCAAACAAGCGTCACGCAATTAGCAGAGACAGGTCACCACTCGTTCTGCAGTGGAGTTAGCATTAGCTCAATGTGTCGGGAGCAGTAGTTGTCGACTGAAAAGTAAGCACGTACCGCGGATGCAGAACATCGATGCAGACGATGAGTGCCGCAAATGCAGGCATTCGAGGCCGTTCTGCGAGCAGGCAAGATGGCAAGCGAGAGAGCGTGCCGTACCTCAGGCAGGTCGCTCGAAAACGGGGACCCGAAATGGAAGATTCACCCCCAGGAACAATACCCAGCGGACTGGAAGCGCAGGCAGGCCCGGATGGAAGCATGAGGTGAAGCAGAAGAGACAGAGGAGCGGAGAAACGGGGCCGCACCAGTGGCAGACCCGGACGTTGGGGTTTGACAATTGAAGAAGAAGTGTAAGACGAGGAAACACCGACTCGGGCATACCGGCCGAGAACAGCCAATCATGGAACCCAGGGCACAAGAGAAGCTACGGCGCGGTGGTGAAGTAACGCTCGCTCGCTAGCATCCGGCAAGAGCCAGCATGACACACGAATTTGGAAATGATGCTTCATTTGGAAACAGCGAGGGCAGAGGGTTAATCTGCTTGTACTAGGCTCCTCGGTTCCCGTAGTATCGGGGGAGTTTGAGGCAATTGCTGGCTGGTGGTCGGTTGTAGTCCGTTGCGTCAAGCACAACCGGGCTTGCCCTCTGGAGGCTTTGGAAAATAGTGGTTCCTGTCTGTCAGAGATGTGCATTCAGCGCTGCAAACAACGCTTAAAACAACCCAATTTTTTTCCGGAAAAAAATTGGTGGCCATGTACCAAAAAGACACAAGGTTTTGACCCTGCATGCTACACACAAGCGTTGTCGTCCGCTTTCTTCCTCTCGTGTCCCAGCCTTTGATTGATGACAAAAAATCAACTTGTAGAACGTGGGGGGGCCCAAGACTACACTCCATGTACTTGGTGCGTTGCTCAGGGTAGTCGAAGGCCTGACAGTCAGACTAATGCAACAAAATTCACACTTGGTGTCGGTCACAAACAGTCCCGTCATAGCCCATAGCGAAAGCGTGCACCAAATATGCAACCCGTAACCATATAGCCCTTTCTTGCTCTAAGAGAACCCTTTCATGAAACGGTCACACGGAGACCCTAAAACCCCGGAATTTCAAGCGAACTTTAACTCTAAAACTAGACCCTAATTTTACTAGTAAGAACACTGAATTCCTAATGACTACACGGTGAACTCCAGCCTCTGAGCTGGAGTGGATCGGGAGGTCCTAGGAGAGGGTGTGGTCACACCCGCAAAGGGCATGTGCCACACCCGCAAAGGGCATGTGACACCCGCAAAGCGGGTGTGGAAACAGGGGATTTCGGTGGAAATACCTTGGTTCTCATCGGTATTCTGGACCGGCCTTGTTTCTTTTGGAATGCAACATGTTCCTTTTGAACCTCAACCCCCTCTGGATTATGTTTGTTGATTGAATTACCTCAGAATACGACTCCCAGTGCCCTTCTCTCATGGGGTTGGGCCAGTTTCGCTTGTTACTGGGGCCATGGTTTTGTATTGGGGTTTTTTGCTGTGTCTACCTTTTCTTGATTGTTAGACTCTATGTAGTGCAACAGCAGTGAATCGGAACTTGACAGATCGTGGGGTTCCACCGTTATCCACCGTTGTGTGGACCCCCAAACTGCAGACTGTAGGGGATTTCTTGTGGCGGCGGTCTGGATTTTGCGTCAGCAGGTGGACAACAACAAGGAGAAAAAGAACTCGAGAACAACCGGCGATAAAACAAACATAGCATAACTTTGTGGGAACTTACAAAGGAAGGAAGGACAGATCAAGTCTTCGATCAGAGCAAGTTATGTCATGTGCTGGCGGATGTGCCGTGTCCACGCACCCTTTGATCCAAGCTTTCTCCAGCACAGCTTGCATCGAAGAGGCTCATCGAAGAGAGCAGGATGCTTTTTTTGGACATGCTGACTCATTCCAGCTGCCTTTACTTTTACACGACATGCAGGGCATTCAGCCATGCAGTGGCATTGAATGCGGTCGCGATGTGCTGCGTCGATATGGGCAGCCATCGAGGATTCCACAGCTTTTTTGCCACAAAAGTCGCACGGCAAATATGTTTCCGTTTCTTCTTCCTCTTCCTCTTCGTCTTCTTCTTCGTCTTCGTCTTCTTCGTCGTCTGCTTTCTCCTCACACTCCTCTGCTGCATCGCTATCACCCGCTTCCTCCAATTCCTTCTGAGCTCTCTGCACGAGGTTCTTGGTGAGGTTCTTGTCTGGCACAAACAGCGGCAGTTGTGGGGGGGCTGTCGGCGCCTCGCAGTTGCACACACGAATCGTTCCAGTTCCACCCGCAAACCGGAACGCCGTATAGGGCCCCCCACGAAAGACGAAGTTGGTTTTCATTGCGGCAAGCTGCTCACAAAGAACGATAAGGGCTAGATTGCTACGCGCATTGCGGTGCAGGCAATCGCAAATCAAAACTGTTTGTTTTCCGCGAAAGCCTGTCTGGGACAGATCCGCAACCTTCCACGGAAGTCGGCGGGCTCTCCGTTTTTCCTCCGCGCATGCCAGATCTACCTCGCAGGTTTTTGGGCTGCTGATCATGGGCACGTCAGCTTTCCGCTCTCCGTTTTCTGCCTCCTCAGCTTCATCCGAACACTGCAATGGAAGGGCATCCATGCGATCCCACCAATGGCTGAGGCTGTGGCAATACGCATTCGTTGTTGAGCCCTTTCGCACGCTTTCCATGAGGTGGAGGAAGATGTGCGCAGATAAACGGGCACGCAAAAAGGGGATGCGGGCGGCAGTTTCTTTTTGACCCCAGTAACGCCAGGGTACGTCCGAATACCGGAATTCGGCAAGGTCGCTTAGGCTGATGAATAGCCAGCGAAATGTTGGTGATAGCTCTCGTTGCGCCATCATGGAGACTACCTTCCTCACGTGCGCTCCGGTAGCATTCTGGCTGACATCGATGTTCAAAGTGCTGCACAGGTCTCGAAGTGCCGACGTACTCTCAGCATCCAGCTCCTTGAACAACGCCAACCCCATACCCTTTATGTCGTGCAGGGCTGGAGAAACGTAGTGTGCTGATGGTGCCACTGCGCTCAGCAGCGATGTGTAGCCAGCTGCAGCCATTTGGGCAAGGCTGAGGTGAGGAAAGCGATGTATGTACATGCTCCATTCGCTTGTTGGAACGGTGCATACTGCGCAGCGGTGGCCTCTTCCACCACACCCGTCAAGCCTCTGCCATCGGTCAAAGTGATCTCCGGTGATCTTTTCGATCCGAACCCGAGTCACACCGTGGCCGCGAACGATCTTTGCATTGTGAAGGCGCAAAATTGCATGGTTGAGAAACCGGTTCTCGAAATGCTTAAATTGCGCTTTCTTCCGGTCGACGACAGTTACGGACGGGACAAAACCGCCGGTTTCTGGGTATACCAGGGACATCGACAGACGTGTGCGCGCGTTGCGCGATCTCAGCGAGTTTCTTGCTGTGTACCCGTCGGTATACAGTACGCCAACAAGCGGTACGGAAGACAATCTTGCGGATTCACGCCACCCCTCCTCTTCCAAGACCTTGAACGCACCTGCTAAGCCCCGTTGCAGTCTCTCCTTTACTCGAGAGCGCGACTCCTTCTCCACTTTTCTGCAGCGCTTCACGGACACCCCGATACTCATGCTAGTACGCCGCTTGTGCGACTTATTGACAAGGTCTAGCTTTCTCTGGGAGGTCCGTGTTGCATAACGCTCTTCGATGAGAGTTTTGCCCACTTCTAACACAGCAGCGTTTGCGGATTGCATGGTTTAATTATTTGTCTTCCTGTGATGAATGAGTCCTTCGATATCGTCTCTGGGCCCCTTATCCACGGACATGGTGTGACCAGATGAATATTGCGGAAGCACTTGATCAGCGCCAGACTAAAAGGAAGCTCGCAGCAGAAAACGGAAAAATAGAGGCCAGAGTGATGCTGCCGCCGTTATCTGCGGACCTCCACGGACATGATGACCTGATCAGCGCGGCAGTGAAGGGAAGCTCGCAGAAGAAAACAGAAAAAGAAAGGTCAAAGTGATGCTGCCGCCCGTGCGGGAACACCGCCGCAGGAGGCCCTCACGAGCGGAAGTTTACGGGTGACTGGTACGATGAGGCGGTGGGACGCAGAACTGGCGAACAGAAGAGTTCTCAATACGAACTGCGGCCTGGAGGATGCTGAGGACACAGGACCCTACATGTCCTCAATGTCCTCTTCAATCAGCAGTGCCTGCTGTTCTTCCTCCTGGGGATCATTGTCGCCCGTCAGACCCAGCCCCATGATCTGGCGGTACTGCTCGTCCAGGTCCACGGCCGCCACTCCCTCGCCAGCAAGTGCTGCACCCTGCGCAATGGGGACCTTCACTTGCCACAAGCCAAGGTGGAGCTGTCTGCAGAGCACTGGCTTCTGGTCGTCAGCGGGCTCGTCGAGGACGTAGGTGGTTGGGTACAGACCCGATGGCACACTGCTGCCCGCGGGGACAACACGTACGCACTCGAGAGTGACTGTTGTGCCCACCACCTTGTAATTAACCTGTGTAAACAGGCCTTCGACGAGGGTCACATGGAACCCTTGCTCTTTTGCACCCGGCGTCGTAATTGGGAAGGCGATGCGTATGGGCTTCGACGGCTCGTCCGCATCCGTGTTCTGGGCCTGCGTAATGGACGACAGAACGGCCAGGAGATCCGCTCCGCGGAACGTGGGCTTAGTGGCTTGAACCACTTTGTTGTACAGCGCGTGCTTAGCATGTGTCTGCTGTCTCCACGCCGTGATCGGCTTGCTTCTGAGCGTGACACCAACAACCTTCACATCTTGGACGTTGCGCACTTTGCTTTCAATGCGGTATTGATCCGGAAGGGTTCTCGCCTTCGTCATTGCTGTAACCTCCCCCGCTGTGAATTTCGGCGGCTTTATGAAGTCGGTGATGACCTGCATCAACAACGGCGACTTTTTGTGGAGTCTTACTCCTGTCACCTCGGAAACGAGCTGACGCAGGCTGCTCAACCTTATCGCTGCTCCGACCTTCTTTACGAGGTATGCCTCAATAAAGTTGGAGACAACGTCGGAGGTCGCCGTGTTGTTGGCTTCGCAGTCGCTGCCATTGTCGCTGCCCTCGATCGTGCGCCTCCGCTTGTTGTCTTCAGGTGTTCGTGGCATACTTGAGGACAGTGGCATCGTTGTGTTTAAGAGTGTGTGAGTCGCTGGATGATGTTTTCTTGAGGTATCAACGAACAGGTATCTGAGAAATCGGGGGAAAAGGCAAAGTCAGTCCAGAATACTGATGAGAACACAGGTATTTACACACGAAAATCCAACTTTCACACCCGCTTTTTGGGTGTGGCACATGCCCTTTGCGGGTGTGGCACATGCCCTTAGCGGGTGTGGCACATGCCCTTTGCGGGAGTGGCACATGCCCTTTTCGGACCTCCCGATTTAACTCCATCTCAGAGGCTGGAGTTCACCGTGTAGTGCACCGTGTAGGACTACTGGGGGGGGGGGGGCGGCTCTTGCCCTTGTGGCTCGAGTGTTCACAAGCCGACCCCACACTCGGATCCCCACTGCAGGCGCAGCCAGCGCCTCACTCACGTTTGACATGAATTTTGCAAACGCAAACGTTTGTCAAACGTTCAAACGTTCAACGTTTGCCATGATCACTGCCCTAGGGGGGGGGGCAGCGCTCTTGTTAAGGATCAGCCACTTTGGCCGGATGGCCGGATAAACCAGACCCCCCCCCCCCTCTACAGTGCAGTTGCCTTGGAGGCTGGGTGGTCAAATTCTCTAAGGTGAAATGGTCAAAATTCCCTGCCAAAAGTGGGCCCACAAAAATTTTCCAAAGTGTGGTATTTGGGGTATTTGGGGCAAAAAAAAATTTTTTTTTTCTGACCGCCCACCGTGGTGACCACCTTAGAGTGTGACAGGTAGCGTCTCCCCCCTCCACAGTGAAAATAGCCTGAGGGGGGGGGTGTGGGGCTAATTTATTCCGGGGTGGCTTTTTTTCCGACTTTTTTTCCGACTTTTTTATTCCGGGAGGTGAAAATTTGTTCCGGGAGGTGAAAATTTGTTCCGGGAAGTGAAAATTTGTTCCGGGAAGTGAAAATTTGTTCCGGGGTGGGCTTTTTTTCTGACTAATTTGTTCCGGGAACTGAAAATTTGTTCCGGGGTGGGCTTTTTTTCTGACTAATTTGTTCCTGGGTGAGTTTTTTTTCATTTCTGGGCTAAGAATGGCTGACACGATCAGTGAGCATCCCAGAAAAAAAACTCACCCCGGAACAAATTTTCACTTCCCGGAACAAATTTTCGCTTCCCGGAACAAATTTTCAGTTCCGGAACAAATTTTCACTTCCCGGAACAAATTTTCAGTTTCGGAACAAATTTCACCTAATTTCACGGGACCCGGACCGAACCCAGAACTGGGGAGGACTGGGCTGACAACCCAAGGTGGCAACAAACGGAATCTGCACTCCACATTACATCACGCAAGAATGGCTGATTCCTTCCTGAAGTCATCGACTGTCTTTGTGCCCACAGGAAGCGCGAACTGAACGCAAGGACCTTCCAGATGTGGAACACTGTACGGAGAGAAGACCACGCAACGGAGCAGGCGCCCACAAGTAGTTTCTAACAGGACTAATCCCTCACACCGAAGTGATCATGAGTTGCCTTAACGAAACGAACCTTGTGGAGCTGAACTCAGGCTGATAGGTGGGCCTTCTACAACGTTAGCACCGGTCAGCAAGTAAACGTATCCGACCCCTGGCACAGAAGGCACGCGGTGGCTATCGGTAAACTGCATCGCGCACTCAGACAGACTTAACAGCATGTACGTGGAACCCCTTCCCACGGTCAGTAACTTGGACGACAATTACACTGGACGAACGCAGGAAATGACGAATATCCTCGAGGCTGTCGTAAATTCTCTTCTCAAAAAATATCAAAATACATAGGGTCAAAAGGGCACCCCCCCGAAAAAAAAAAAAGACTCCAGATACGCAAACTCTTTCGAACGCTGCACACGGGTATCCTTCAAGTGACCTCTAACTATCTGTTGCATACGCGTATCCGGATCTGAAAGCCGAAGACTTTGTAACACTTTACCGCAACCGAAGTCGCGAACCGGGTTCGGCTTGCACTGCAAAAGCAGCATAATTGTGTCTTGCGCCCGAGCGCGGAAATCCGCCACCCGCCATTCGGCTAGAGTGCAAGAACACAATTGCGAAGCGTACTACAAACGGATAGTGTTACATAGGCGAACGAATCATGCGAGAACCTATGGAGGGGCCCCTCGACAGCTTTCAGAACACGGCATAGTAAGTCAAGAGTCGGATAAGCGAGTGTGCACATTCTACTCCCGTTTGATCTGCATTTTCCACCTTTCCCCCCTTTCTTTGATCTGCTGTGTGTATTTGAAAAACGTTATCGCATGCGGGTAAGCGGGGTTTGCGGGTTAGGGTTTGCGGGGTTTCCGGGTTAGGGTATGCGGGGTTTGCGGGGTTAGGGTACGCGGGGTTGCGGGTTCGGGTATGCGGGTTTGCGAGGTTAGGGTATGCGGGTTTGCGGGTTAGGGTATGCGGGTTTGGGTATGCGGGTTTGCGGGGTTTGCGGGGTTTGCGGGTTAGGGTTTGCGGGGTTAGGGTACGCGGGTTTGCGGGTTCGGGTATGCGGGTTTGCGAGGTTAGGGTATGCGGGTTTGCGAGGTTAGGGTATGCGGGTTTGGGTATGCGGGTTTGCGGGGTTTGCGAGGTTAGGGTATGCGGGTTTGCGGGTTAGGGTATGCGGGTTTGGGTATGCGGGTTTGCGGGGTTTGCGGGTTAGGGTTTGCGGGGTTAGGGTACGCGGGTTCGGGTTTGCGGGTTTGGGTATGCGGGTTTGCGGGTTCGGGTATGCGGGGGGGGGTTCGGGTATGCGTACCTTACACAAAAATTGTAAAAATCACACACAAATGGTGAAAATCTGGAAAATTTGGCAAACCCCAAATTTTCAGTTTCCGGAACAAATTTTCACTTCCCGGAATAAATTTTCACTTCCCGGAACAAATTTTCACTTCCCGGAATAAATTTTCACTTCCCGGAATAAATTTTCACTTCCCGGAACAAATTTTCACTTCCCGGAACAAATTT
>JAPJBO010002513.1:0-14696 GCA_030068145.1 Diplonema papillatum | reverse complement strand
CCCTCGAAAGTAGAAAACGGGCACTCCTGCCCGCCCTCGTACTCGCCGACTCAGTCTCTGGAATCGCAAGAAAGCCAAACCCCGCTAGCTCCGCAAATGCTCGACCTTGACGACGCAATGGCAGGTGACGACGTCATCCGATAACCTGACTTTCAAGGCAGTGCATGCTAATCCATGTGGTTCATGTACTTAAAAGAACTCAATGCTTAACAAAATTTTTGACGTGGGCAGCTTTGGATTTACATCTGAATGGCACCTCAATACAAAAAAAGTTGTTGACAACTAACAAGTAAAAGAATAAAACAAAACCGACCGCTTACTACAAGAAACAGTCTAAAACTACGCATTTCTTTGGCACCGTGAAGACAAACCGCACAGATTCAGTTGACGACAACTCAGCGGGAAGCCGGCTCGGCGTTGAGGTAAAGGAACCCCGTGGGTTTGGACAGAGTCTCCGAACCGCGACTTCTCAGAGTCTCGAAGACGGGGAGGTGGGGAGCGGGAGCCTGCCTATGACGCCCGCATCGATAGAAGGCTCCGAAGGACAGCGGGCGAAGACTTCACTCGAGCAAGGGGCGGCGGAGCACGGCGTCTCGTCTCGCGAGTCGAGCGGAACCCTCGGGGCCGGCCGCGCCGAGTCGAAATCATCTTTCCTGACACCGCACGAAGGCGGGGGAGGCAGCGAGAGGCGACTCGCCGCGCGGGGAACGCGCAAGCAGAAGACGCTGGCGACCAAGGATCCCTCGGTATGCTTTCTACACTTCCTTTGTTCGCGGAAATCGAGTTAACACCAAAACGAGAGGTGTGGTGCAGTCAAATGGCGTGCGTGAGTTGTGTCACCCCAACACCCTAATGATTCACAGTTCTGCTCGTCTGGCCACAGAAAGACACGAAGAGGCAACGTCACCACGTGCTTGCACCCCCAGAAAGCGCGCTTCCGGTTCTCGCAGCGCAGCACGAGAAGCTAGGCAACGGAGCCAAACGAGTTTTCCTGATGGAGGGAAAGAGTCAAATACGCCAAAGGGTGGGCCTTCACCGTAAGGTGGCCAGGCTATATCTGGGGCGGCTCCCTCGGAGGTGCACAGGGGCCTTACCCAGACCCAGCCTCTTCCCACCCACCCGAGTATAGTTATCGCTAGTGCTGACCTTTTCCGAGAACACATCAAAACAAGTCAAGGGACCAAAGGGCGCCGCTTCCTCGCCCAGACACCGCCACTATCCCTCTCGGGATCCTCCCTGTCCGCTGCACTCCACCACGCGCGTGTACATACCCCCATTCCCTCCCCTTTCATTCCTTCATACAGAGTCCAGAAAAGCAACTGTAGTGGGTCGTCACGCCTTCGCAGTCCCAGGGCCTCTTCCCACCCACCTGCATGGGCTCCCGTAGTCTTTGCTACCGCACTGGTCTTTTCCGAAGAGAAGCAAAGTGTACGACAACCCATCCCACAGACCGATATGCTACCGCGATCGAGCTCGTACAAAGAATCAGAAGAAGGGTATGCCAACATCTTTTCCATGAGTTAAGCAAAGCAGTTTACGCGTTCGCGACCATAATAATAAGGGAAGACGCAGCGCGGGAGTCTTCCCTGCGCCGAGTCAACAAAAGGAGTAGAATACGGCTCATGGTTCGTCTTCTCATACGCACCTGTCAAATGCTTACTTGGCAGGGCCGTATCCAATGCAAACTCGTGTGCCAGCAAAAAAAAAGGACTACTTTCAACCAACTTTGCCTGCCCCCGACCTGGCCAACTTTTATGCAATGCACACCGTAGATCACCCATGTCGCCGCCTCGCGAAGAACTGCAGCTGAGTATTGCTCAATCAGAGGCATCGACGAAGTCTGCCAAGGTATGCGTCACGTGCTAGTAAGCACATCAATGCGCCAATTCACCTACCCCCTGGGCGACCTGAGCTCGATTACGCGGAGATTCTACTCGATCACGCTCAGGGTTTTGTTCGATATAATCTACTACGGGGGAGGCGATGCAGATTATCGCCACAGATTCTTTGCGTTCTAATGCTAATCCAAACGACTACGTTCTACAACGTATCGACCGCTCGACAACGTTTGATCAGGCAGATGTTGAATTGGCTCATTTCTTCCATGCGCTCACTTGAAGTCGCGACTCCTCCCGGCGAAAGCAGCGAAGTGTCCGGGGATGTGTCTGTTTCCACTTCCTCATGGTTGCCCCTCCCCTTCACCATCGTCTTCCTCACTGTCTATACAGTCGAGGGTTGACGGATACCACTGCTCTCTTGCCAGCCAAGTGCTGCCCTCTGCGTTCGTGGCTTTCGACACCCGCAGCCTCATACAGGGGTTTGACGCTTCAGTGAACAAAACACGGGACTAAAGTCTGCTCTGATCATGACATCGCGCGCAACACGAGTTATCCACCCACCCAACAACAGAGACTGGTCGAGTCGATTGGGCGGGACGCGAAGAGCTTCGGCATGCGGAGCACCGACGTGGTGCCGCTGAACTTGAACGAGAGCACCGAGAGCGAGACTTTTTCGAAGTCCGCCCCGGTGCCGCTGACGCAGGGCACCGACTACGAGGACGTCGTCTCCTTCGGCGTCCCGCACGCCGCGACGCCGAAGGCCGAGCCGAGCAAGCTCCTGCCCTCGAAGCCCCGGAGGAAGCTGTCGAAAATGCTCGGCGACCACTCTCATCCGCCCGACGAGGTCTTGTCGCGGACGAGCGTCTCGTCCTTCGGCGATCCCGACGCGCTGATGTCGCCTACGCGGGCGCCGGGCGAGTCGCTCACGTTCGGCGGGGAGCCGGACGATGCGAGGACGCCGGTGGGAATTCGGTACACGGACAGCATCGAGTTCGTGATCACCGACTTCGACAACGCGAAGGGCGCGGCGACGCCGCCGCTCTCCGCGCTGTCGTCGCCGGCGCACAAGCCGGGCGACGGCGCGAGCCTCGCGCCGCTGTCCCCGCGGCTCTCGCGCAGCGGCCGGCGGGGGACCGGGCTCGCCGGCTACGAGCTGCCCCCGGCGTTGGTGCCGAAGGGCGGCAAGTCCGGCGGGGCCGACGGGGGTGGTTCGTCCGAGGAGCGTGAGTTCGAACTGACCGCGGGTGATGCCCTCGACCTTGACCCCAGGGACAGGGGCGGCCCTCCCCCGCCGCCGCGCAAGCAGGTTCAGCTGTCGTCGCCGATGACTCGGAAGAGGACGCTGCACCCGTCCGCCGTCGGATCGGACACCCGCGCGTTTTCCGCTCACCCGCGGTTTGCGTACGGCGGCGGCGCGCGGGATACCAGCCCCGTCAGGATACGCGGCGAACTCAGCAGGATGAGCCCGCCGAAAAGGATCCTCGGGCAAGCGTCCTACGCCGAAGTGAAGAACTTAAGCCCCCACCGACTCAGCGGGGGGCAGCGCGTGGTGGGCACGGCGCACACAAGCCCCCCGAGAGTGTGCGCGGCGGCCCCGTTCTTCCCGGGCGACGACACCCTCGGCGGCTTGCTGCCGCCCCGGTCGCCCCCCGGGCTCGCCGGCGCCGGCGCCGAGGCAGCTCCTTTGACGCCGATCGAAGCTTCGCTTTCGCACACCCTGCGCCAGATCTCGTCGCTGCAGGAGCAGCAGCAGTTCCGGGCGAGCAGCACGCGGGACCCGCCGCTCGAGCCGAGTGCGCGGCCGGCAGACGACCCGAACACGCCGATCAACGTGCACACGCTGTCGTACTCCGAACCCAACGGGGTTCCCGAAACTCCTGCGAAGATCGAGCGAGAGCTTGAGAGGGAGGCGATTCACGCGGCCGCAGTGCAAGGCGCGCACGACGCCCGCCGCGACGCGGAAGTGTCGTTCGAGCTGCACCGGCTGCGCGAAGAGAACGACGCACTGCGGCACCGACAGGCGGCGGACCGGCACGTGGCCGCCGACCGCGTCATCCACGCGGAGACCACCGCCCGGCAGCACATGGAGCTCCGCCTGTACCTCGAAGGCGCGCACCCCAACCAGCGCCGGGTTGTCTCCCCCGTGAGCCTCCACCGCCCGCCGCCCCTTCTCCCTGGCCGCCCTCCCGCCGGCGTCGACGTCCTCGTGCACCCCGTCCACGACAGCGACCGGTCGTCTTCCCCCCACCGCGACACCCCGGCCCTCCTCATCCCGCTGACCAACCCGAAGCACTTCCGCACGGAGCGCTCGTTCCTGCGCCGCGACGACGCGTGGGTCCCCGACGCCTACGCGTTCTCTTCCTTCACGGGGTTCCGCCCGTAGCGAAGACTCCTCCAACATCCGCGCGTGCACAGTTTGGGCAGAGGTGCGCGCGAGAGGGAGAGACGAAGCTATGCGCCTTGCACCCTGCATCGATCTGCGCAAAAGGTTCGGCTTCACTGTTCGCTCGTTGCAAACAAGCCGGAAGGAGTATATGAAGGTCTTACAGTCAGGACCATTCGAGAAAGAGTTGGAAATCTTCAAGAAACCGGCACCCAGACAGTTTATCAGATGAATGCGCAGGACCCGCGGTGCTTGTCACCTCGCTTCCTCTCCACCCCTTGGTCCACGCGTGTTGGTGTCGCATTTTCCGAAAAGGTACCGTCAGGTAGGCGACACCCCAGGGGTGCAGGTACGTCAAAAAGGTTGTATCGCGAACCTGCGTCAAGGATCAACCCGTGCTGCTGAATAGATGTGTCGCGCAACCTTGCTAACCTTTGGAGTCTTGAGTCTGACCGGAGTTTCCCCAGAGTCTTTCTCCACGTTGGAAGCTCCCTCTCCCCGTCCGTAAGCAGGGGTTCGTAGCTACGCCGCCGCACACAAGAACCTCGGCTGTGGGCAGCTACACCACACTGCTCTACCAGAAACCACCGGAGATCGTCACAGCATTATCACTCATCTCCCCGACTTTCTCTCACTCACTCTCTTGGCACCCCGCGCAGCCATTGCAACCCTCGTATATATTGCGCTGATATACTGCTTGCACGACCGAGCACAGAGCCGTGGGTACAACGGGAAGATCGACGGAACTAGACCGTCTTCTCCTGCCCCCCCCCCGGCTTCCTCTTTGCCTCCTTGAGGTACGCTCGACAACGGCAAGGGGAGTGCGCACGACCTTGCAAGCGGTTGTATACTCCGACCAGCTCTGGCCGCTTGTCCATTTGTTTTCGTGTTAACGTTGTCGTTTGACATGTTGGATGTCCCTTAAACCCTTTGTACCACTGTACGAAAAGATTGCCATCGGCCGTGATGGCAGCAATGTGTGAAAAGAAAAAAAGAATAGAAAGAAACCGTAGATTCGCAGAAGAAAAAACAAAGCCACGTGCCCGCGTTTTCTTCACCTTACAACTTTCAACCGACTGGCGAACCGTACCTGGCTCGAACGCCTCCTGCAACATCGCTCGCATTTGATTCTCTGTCTGGTCAGAACGGCAGATATGTGTACCACATGCAGTAGACCTCGAGTGTTTTCAGAAAGGCGACGGAGTGTAGCATTGCGGTGAAAATGTTCTGGACTCCGGAGGCCAGGTCGGCAGGGCCCCACCAGACGACGATTGAACTTGAAGAGTTCTACTACTACTACATTGCAGGCTCTTGTACCGCAGACGACAGTCCTTGATATCACCTGGGGGGGCGTGCACACTGGAAACTCGACGTGGCCGCAAGCTTTGACTGCGTACTGCGGCCCTGTTCCTGGATAGCTGCCGTCGCTAGGTCCCGCCTGTACGCTCGTTCCACGTTTACACTGCCTTCACAGGAAAAAACAAACACTCCCCCGCCCGGGGCCTCCCCGCTCTGAAAAAGACCCGCAACCATCCTATACTACGGTCCGCAGCCTTAGAAGGACCGACTGCCCGACGCCGTGAGCCTGTCTTCGGGCAAATAAAAGCACGCTGCAGAAACCCAGCCTGACGGGGCTGCCGATTGGCCGTAGAGAGCCGGCGATGGATGCGCGTCGAGTGAGGAATGCGAGTGGAAGGCAACTGATCATCGCAGTCTTCACTGCCGACAACATCGAGCGGCACTTGGCGGACGGCTGGACTCCGGAGCAGCTGACCACAGGGAAGGTGTCCATCCTCGGCGCGAAAACGCATCGGGTGCCTTGCAACAGCACGGACACCGTGAAAGACCTCAAACGCGCCTTGGAAGACCGACACGGGTTCAACAGCAGCTGCTTCACCTTGCTCCGCGGGAAGACAGCCATGCGAGACACCGAACCCCTCTTCGAAAGCACGACACTGATCCTCCTGCCAGACGCACCCCCGAAGCCCGTCCCCGCGCCTTCGGCACCGGTCCAGCCGGGCTCGCTCAAGCTAAAAGACCCGAGAGAAAACGGCGGGAGCTTGACCATGACGACGACGCCCGAAGAGGAGGAGGCCGACGAAAAAGCTCGGCAACCGCCGCCGCCACCCGCACCCGCGCGGCCCCCGCCCGCGGGCTCCGAGCGGCCCGTCGACCGGAGGCTTCTCGCGGCGGCTGCCGAGCGGAAGTTGCGGTCGTCGCGCCAGGCACATAGTCTTCGAGGCTTCCGGTAGCGAGCCAGCTTTCGGGCCTGGAGGCTTCTCGCAGCGGCTGCTTCTTTACCCGGAGTTCAGGCCGTTAATGACTCGCCGCAAGTATTTGATCGCAAACCAAAAAATGACCAAGAAGCTCGCGTGCATGAGTCGGCCTCCAAAATATTCCAACTCTCCTGCAGTCACTTTCGCGAACTGCACACTCTCTCACTTTGACGACAGTCTTTTTGAAGGCGAGATGCCGAGCGGAAGTTGGGTCGTCGCGTCAGGCACACAGTCTTCTTCGAGGTTTCCGGTAGCGAGCCACCTGGAGGCTTCTCGCAGCGGCTGCTTCTTCACCCGGAGTTCAGGCCGTTTATGACTCGCCGCAAGTATTTGATCGCAAACCAAAAAAAAATCGACGAAGTAGTATCCCTGATACTGCGCTCGCGTGCATGAGTCGGCCTCCAAAACATTCCAACTCTCCTGCACTCACTTTCTCGAACTGCACACTCTCTAACTTTGACGACAGTCTTTTTGAAGGCGAGATGCCGAGCGGAAGTCGTCGTCGCGTCAGGCACACAGTCTTCGAGGCTTCCGGTAGCGAGCCAGCACCGCCCGGCGTCTGGTTCCTTGCGCAAGTCTCGGATCCTGCTCGTGGCAAGTGTTCGTGGATTTTGCTCTTACATTTTTTGCCCATACTCGCTGGGGTGCGGTTGCGTGACCATCACTCGAGATGGTCACGCGCTCGCTTGGCTTTACGGCGTTGTTACGCTATTCCGCAGTGTCCCCTTGCGTCAAAAACGGGCTCGGCTGTCCTGTCGTCTCCCCTGTCGGTCTGCCCACGGCGCCAGGTGCTGGTGCCTCCGGTGGACAACGCTTGTAGCGGCCTTGTTGGTGCTTGCCACAAGGGGGGGTCTCCCATCACCTATCCTGTCCAACGTTCCGGAGTACCACCCGCTCTCCTTTGCGTTGCTGCATCTGGCGTCAACGTATGGCGGTTCGTCGGACTCTGCCAACGATTCGACACTCATCCGATACCGTTGGAACGGGCTTCTGTTCGGTGCCTAGCGGTGCCGCCCCAGCCCCGCACGCGGGCACACGGCGCTTTGATGCGATTACGAAGGTTTTGCTGGCAGGAAGCAAAGCGCCGGGCAGACCGCTGCGCTGGTAGCCCTGCGGCCGGCAGCAAGCATGCCGACGCGCAACCTCGCGCGAGGAATGCAACGAAGGCCATTTGTTTTCGGTGAGCCGTGCCAACCAACACAGCGACAACCGCGGCTTCGGACTCTGCAGTTTCACTTGATATACTTGAGCGTACCTCCCAGCTTGCGTTGGGGTGGGCGGGAATATCGGGTTGTACAACTTGGGTTCCTGTGAGGCAACGGTGGTACTACACCCGGCAGCTAAGCAAAGCTAACGTCGAGCTGGAATGTTGGTTTCCTGTCGCTAGGTTCCCTCTGCCGCCCTCTTGGGGTTTGTTACCTGTTGTGCCATATGTGTGTGTCAGGCGCTCGGTCTGTCTTCGTTTTCCATACACTTTCCTCAAGCAGCCACAGCTCGCGATTCAGCATGCCGAGCCCTTTGCAAAGCAGCGAGGTCGTTCCGACGGTGAATGATTAGGAAGTGAGAGAGAAGACGGTGCTCCCCCGCGAGATGGGCTCGCCCGCCAGCCAGAACAGCTCCCCGGCTGTCAACGTCGACGCCGTCGGGGCCGCGGCCCGCACCGCGCCTCCGACGAAACGATCGACGCCCGCCTTGGATGTACGCGGTAGTAGTGAGCCGACCGGAAACTCCTCAGAGAGATGGTCCCTGCACTCCAACCCGTCTCTCTTTCTCAGGAAAGGTCAGTGCGGTAGCGATGGCCACGAGAACACATAAAGGTGGGTGGGGAGAGGCCCTGGGACTGCTAAGGCGAGACTAATCCCGTCCCTGTCCCTCCAGGGAGCCACCCCGGAACTAGCCTAGCCCATATGACGGTGGAGGCCCACACCCTGTGACTTGTTTTGACGTGTTCTCACTCTCTTATTGTACATCGATACAACCGAACGCGTAGCCTACGACAACCCTCGCGCGTGCACAGAACATCACACACGAACAGGAAACAGACACAGACTTGAAAAAGAAAGAGGCCGACAGAGCTGCGTGGGGTAAGGCGCAACACACAAGCCAAAGAAAAGCGGCAAGGAAGCGACGAAAACCCCCGAGGGCAGATCTTCCGAAAATGGGATGCACCGAGAGCAAAGAGCAGCCGAAGAAGACGCAGACCCAAGCGAATGCAAGGGCCGCGCCCGCCCCGGCTGCGAAGTCGGTGCCCACCCCGAAGCCCGCTGAGGTGAAGGCCGCGCCGCCGGCAGCGCCCAAGCCGGAGACCCCGGCGCCGCCGGCCGAGAAGGAGGCACCGCCAGCGGCGCCGCCAGCGGCCGCCAAGAAGGATGTGCCACCACCCGCCGCTACTCGCACCTCTTCTCCTCCCCCTTCACCAAAACCTACCACGACCCCCTCCCCGCCGGCTGTCCCGAAGCCGGCTCCGGCTGAAAAGGATCCAGCCACCGATCCCGTCTCCCAGCCCGCATCCGACGTGAAAAAGGTGTGCACATAGGCTATGTCATCGCAAAAGAGTGGGTTGTCGCAAGAAAGACAAAGGGATTCGAATGGGGAGTGCAAAAAGGAGGCAGGTGGGGCCTGCGTTTGGTCCGTTTTGGCGAGTGGATATTAGATAGTTTGCTATTGTTGAGATTCCAGCTTGACGCGCCGAAGGCGCTCAAACAAGCTCGCTGTGTGTGTGACGTGTTGCCTCTTTCCACTGTGCATGAAGGTCATACTTTTCTTAGTACTAACAATCTTGCGGGTTGCCCTTCAATGTATTGTGCAGGCTAAAAAGACGTAGGCAGCGTGATTTGGTGGTTGATCAGAATTCCTTACCTGAATATACACAGGGTAAATACAAGTGGGAAAACGATCACCCGGCACGCACAAACAAATCGAAGCGCCTGTCTTTTTGCGTGTATGCGCAGGGCTTAAAGCAGGCACTCGGCCCATTTTAGGGTCTACCGATATACTATGCACTTATTGTTGTAACACTTTTAGAGTTAAAGTTCGCTTGAAATTCCGCGGTTTTAGGGTCTCCGTGTGACTTCTGTGTGTTAACAATAAGCGGAGGGGGACAATACAATGGAAAAAGTCCGAACCCAAGCTGGCTTTGGGACCCTGTGTCTCCAGAGTGAAGACACGTCGAAATGTTCACTACCCAACTCCCAGCCTCAAAGGTCGACCGGAGCCTTCCCCCTCCGTCCGTAAGAGATCGAAAGAATCGACGAACTGGATAAAGAGGACCCGAAGCAGACCGATGAATAGTGAACACGAGGCTACCGAAAACACCAGTTGCCGAGAAATACCGAGCCGGGACCATTTCGTGCTAGAGACCTCGCCACCGGCACGGCCGCACCCTCTGCCATGAGGTCGCAGTTGGCGTAGCACTCAGGTCGTGTTGTTGGAAGCGTATCGAATCGTGTGTCCACACTTCTTTTCAATTTCTACCAAACCCGCAGCCGGAATCAGAACCGGAGAAGCCAAAGGTCGAGGAGCCGAAAGCCGAAGAAAAGCCGGCCGAGCCCGCGCAGGAAGAGCCGAAGCCGGAGGTGAAGCCAGCAACGCCTCCTACTGCGCCGAAGGAACCGGCGGCGGCACCCGTCCTGACGCCCCCCACCGAGCCGACCGCACCGAAGAAGAAGCAGCGAGTGCACCGAACACTGGACCTGGCGGGCGTCAAGGCGAAGATCAGCGAGGACACCGAGCGGTACGTGCTCGGTAAGCAGCTGGGCAAGGGCGCCTACGGGGTGGTCGTGGAGGCCACCGTCATCGAGACGGGCGACAAGGTGGCCATCAAGCGAATCGCGAAGGACTGGCTCGCGAAAGAGGGCGAGGCGGGGGACAAGCGGCTGTACCGGGAGGTCGCCATCATGGGCGCGCTCCAGCACCCCAATCTCGCCAACCTGAGGGAGCTGCTCTACGAGAAGAAGAGCAACGAGATGTGGATCGTCCTCGAGCTCGTCAAGGGGGCAGAGCTCATGAAGAAGATCTGCCAAGCCGAGAGGTGCGTTCTCACATTTTCTCCCGTTGAAAGTATCTCGCGCAACTGCTGCTACTACTAACGCAAGCAGCAAGCAGGTCAGAGTACCTAGCTACTCGTACGCATTTGCGGAACTCTTTCATCTCTTTTGCGGCTTTGCGCGGGAAGCGCAAACCAAATTGCCCCAGCCGAGCATACCATCCTCCATTTGCCCAACTTCTCAGAGCATCCAGCCCTCACGCGAAGGCGAGAATGAATAGTCTGAAGGCAGCAGAAGTACTCGAACCGGCTTCCTGTTTGTTGCCATGAAGTGAGCAGGGAGCTATCGCATGGTCCAAGTACCTGGTGCATCAATAAAGCAATATTTTTACAAAATTCCGCACACCACAGGGGTAGACTCAACGAAAAAGAAGCACGCTCGTACTTCCAACAACTCGTGGTTGGCCTCAACTACGTGCACGTCCAAGGCATGGTGCACAGAGACTTGAAGCCGGAAAACATTCTCGTCACGGATGAAGGCGTCTGCAAGATCACCGATTTCGGCCTCTCGAACATCCAGAACACAGACACGCAGGGCAAGGTCCCGTCTAACATGAACATGCAGACCTGCTGCGGCACCCCTTACTACGTCGCTCCGGAGGTGTTCACCAAGAAGGGTGGTTACTCCGGCTTCACAGCCGATGTCTGGTCGCTCGGCATTATCCTCTACGTGATGCTCGTCGGTGACTTGCCGTTCACGGTACGTCTCTTCTTTTATTGGGAAAATATACTCTGGTGGAATTGGCTTACGGAGCGTGACGATAGCTTGCGTTGATTTCTTGACAGGATATTCCATTCTGTTTGATTATTATCAAGGGCCAGCGCAGGAAGGGCGTGACACCACCACTACGCCTCTGCAGCCTTACCATGTATCACACTTACTTGCAGTGTTGCATGCTGTGGCACAAATCAAGTCCAAGTTTGCCCGTCGTGCGACCAAACGAGCCCGTGGTCTGTGATGGGTGGGGGGTACAGGCCCAAGTCGTTGTCCGTATGTACAGTGATACGACTGACGCTCGGACAGAAAATCGAATCGGGCGCAGAACCAGACTTCTGGAAAAGCGAGCCATTGCTCTCAGAATCCATCAATCGACGCCGGAGGATGTGGGGAGCACGCATAAGCGCGCGATATTGCTACGACCCCAGTTCCTGTTTGCAATCGGGTTTGAAAGTCACGCGCCGGGAAAACTTCCTGACGAGCACGCAACCCGGTGAACACAGCCAAGAGTCAGAGTTTAGCGTCGAAACTCCCTGGCCTTCACGCCGAACTAGAACGACCACACCCTACCCAATCTCAAACACCTCCCAAACGCATTAGGGGGCCTCGCAAGGATTCACAACGGAGTGACACACCACCCAAAACGAGCTGCACGTTTTCATTGTTTCAACTTCTTCAACCCTCCTCAAACATCTACGGTCAACCGGAGACTTTAAAATACCCCATCGAATCCACAAATAATGCCAATAAAAGGTGCACGCCCCCTTTACAATACTACGAAACTAGCGCATTCGACGAGTAACCCGAAGGCTTCATCATTCCAGATCCTCAAGCGAGCTTCAACTCTACAGATTGGCCGCAGAAGATGAAACATGGAGACACACGGATACGCACCTAAACGTAGCCTAGCCGGAACCAGAAAAGTGAGAGCGACCAAAGTAACGGAGTACACTGTAAACTTGCAAACCCACCTCCTTGTGCCCAGATTCTGATCTAGCTTAACCGAGGACCCCACCTCAGCGCAATACACATCCAAAAAGCAACCACCAAAAACAGGCCTCCGAGCTCCGAACGCTCCTTCGACGTATCTCCAAAGGTGAGTACTCTATTCCGGACGGCATCGACATCAGCGAGGACGCCACGGACCTGATCAAGAAGATGCTGAACCCGAAGTCCAAGACCCGCATCAAGCTCGGAGAGATTGCTGTGCACCCGTGGTTCGTCGCCGGGGGATTCGAGGCGACGCAGCTGCAGGTCAACGAGACCTATGACCAGGACGCTGTTGACCATCTTAAAAACACGCTCGGCGAATGGGGTGAGAGAGCCATGGCAGCGAACGCCGCCGAGGTGCGCTTTTTTTCTTCGGTGAGAAAAAACACGCAGTCTTTTTTCGCTTGGTCTTATTCTCGCAACAATAGGTGAACACCAAACACACCTTCTCCCTTTCCGGTTTTTGGCACCACTGACCCGCAGGTCAGAAAAAACTTCAAATTTAGAAGAAATATGCTGCCGAAGGCGCAGGCGAGAAAACGGGGATGAGCTTCTGGAACGGGAGAAGAAGATGGAGGAGCTGGAGCGGTCTCTTGAAGAGCGCGAGGATAAGCTGGGAAGTTGAAGAGCGGCTGAGAGAGCAGCAGCAGCGGGGAAGAGCGCTGGAGGACCCAGAGGAAACGCGAGCGAAACGAAGCAGACCAGCACCCCTGCGTCCCGAAGCGCTGCTGCCGGGGCTGGGCGCTGATCGAGCGGGCGCCATTTTTTGACGCGTTTGAAGACGAGTATCCGGGGTTCTGGTCGACAACAGGTGCCTCGCAGAAAGAATGGAACGCCCAGACGACGAGGACGAGGACGATGACGACTTCCTTCCGGACGCTAGACGCGGCGTTTTGGAAGGACACCCCGGTTGGGGTCAGAGGGGTTTTCCTTTCGCGTTTTCCCGTTTTCGCAGCATTCGAGAGCTGCAGGAAAGACGAGACGACGTCACGGCCAAAGTCCGAGAGCATTTGAGAATGCGGGGTCCGACGCCGATGTGGATGCTGAAGTTGACGCGTCTGTTCAACGCAATATACGAACGAATGGGCGGGCCATGAGATGCGCGGCATCCAGGAGACGACGCGACTCCCGAAACACGTCGCAGAGGCCCGTCGGCGACTGAAGGCCGCTGTCAAGCAGCGCGGGAACGACCGGGTTGCGAACGCGAGGGAGCCGGTGGGGGTCTGCCGCAATGGGCGTTGCGTTCGGGCGCGTGTCCGCTTCGCAAAGGACCTCCGGGCCAGCGTCGGCAAAGCGGGGCGTTCCATCCACGATTGACACCCCTCCCAGGCGTCGTGGGAGGGAAGGATGAGAAGTTCGAATCCGTTGCAATGGCAGCATCGACGAGGAGGCAGAGGCTGTCGATGGAGGGAACCCTGGAAAAGTTCTCGGCGAGGGGCGGTGCCGATTGGGAGGAGTTTCTGCTCCTTGCGAGACACGCATCGGTGACAACGCTGAGGCGTTATCTTTGGGGTTGCGTGACCCCAGACCACCGACGGACAGAAGGACTGTCCACGCATCTGCATGCGCCAGTGTTCTAGCTTGTTCCGCAGAACGACCGCCTCCGCAGAGGCACCCCTTACCAGGGAACCAGCTCCGCAGAGCAACCCCTTGCCAGAGGGAATACGCGCCACAGAGCGCCCGCCTCTGCAGAGGCACCCCTTGCCAGGGGGAAACAGCTCCGCAGAGCAACCGCCTCCGCAGAGGTACCCCTTGTCAGAGGGAATACGCGCCACAGAGCGCCCGCCTCTGCAGAGGCACCCCTTGCCAGGGAACCTGCTCCGCTGAGCCACCGCCTCCGCATCCGTTACCCAATGGAATCCGCTCCGCAGAGCGAGGCACAAATAGCCGTCCCTGACACAAAGGTGCCTCGCTTGGAGAGTTCGCGGGACGACTCTGCACTGAAAATGAAAGGGGCACCAAAGGTTAGTTCATTCCGCCCTGCATAAGCTAAAGACCTGAGCGCGTTCCATCCTTTGAAGGAGTGGGTTGAGAGGCTCACCCCTGGGGCTCCAAAGGCAACGTTAAGAGCGTTTGAATGGGCAGATGCTGCAATGCAGGGCGACCTCGGCGAGAAATTGGAAGAAGAGTGCGATAGAAAGGAGCGCGTTGAGAACCTCATCGTCAACGCACGACCTGACGTCGTAGCCAAGGTGCGATCGTCCGAATCCGCACTGGGCGCGTTGGCTATGTGATCGTACGCGAGATCTTTGCCAAGACCGATTCTCCAGAAGGCCGACGGACCGCTGGACACGATGCCGAGCACAAGGGCAAAATATGCGGTGATCGAACAAGGTCTGACGGACACCGAGGCATTCACGCTGCGCCAATGCACACAGGAAGTGATGCTCACGACGACGGGAAGGTACCAGGCATTACCTAGCCTGGATATTACGGAAGACGATCT
>JAPJBO010002512.1:0-14697 GCA_030068145.1 Diplonema papillatum | reverse complement strand
CCACAGAAGGGAAATAAAACTCATGCATGCCCTCGGCCCGACCCCGAAACGTGCCAGGGCGGCAATATGTTGGACCGGACACAAAATGGTCCAACATTTGTCCGGTCCGACATATTTCCTCCTCATTTCCGGTCCAACTTTTTTCTGCTTACGGTATATACCATTTGCAGCACTTTGGCCAGTTAAGATAATCGTCCGTTCCTTCGTTTATCAGTGCAAGCCCCAACTCCAGAAATGTTCGCGGTAACAAACGTGTGCAGGACGTCATACAGGAGCTCCGAATTCGGACAGATCAGCTTCGGTCAGGATCAACACCCTCGGAGTGCCGCCTGGTGCTTATTTCGAAGGAGGCTAGTAGAGGAAGAGCAACAATCCAACTACACGATGGGTAATTTCTTGCTGAACGGTTACGGCCTTCTGAGCCCTCGACCTGAGCACACGACTCTCAACACCGGTGCGAGCCGAGACTGACCGGACTTTCAAACCCCTATCAGCCTGACCGGATTCTATCCCCTGTATACTTCCCTGCCAACGTGGTTGCCGGCATTAAAGTGATGAATGTGAGCGTACTGTGGAAGAAAAGAGAGGAAGTTTGCTCGGGGACAAGAGCGCAGAGGGCAACCGCACTAGTTATGGTCGTGCCTTAAACCCGTCCGCTCTGCCTAAGCCCCAATACCCCACGCGACTGATGCCAACGTTCGGGAAGTCGGTAGTCACCTGACCGACCCGTAAGCTCATGCAGATACGTGGTGCTTGGCTCCCGTGTAGCAGGCTTTTCCCCCGTACAGTATGTGCAAAGGGGAGGTGGCACTGTCCACCTGCCAGATCCATCCTGGGGTGACCGTGACTAATGGTTCCCCCCTCTCATCTCTCATGCCTTCTAGACTGTTTCGAGGTTCCTTCTTCTTCTTCTCACCGATTTATTTATAGAGCTTTTTGCGACCCCTTTTCCCCTGTTTTCACGTTTTCAACATGGCACCACCCGTGCAGGTGACGTTGCCGGGGTTCTGGATCTGCGAGACGTATCGGACGTTTCACTTTTTCAAAGAAGTCTTTTGCTTTCTAGAGCTTTTCCGTGTTGACGGTCAGGTGCGCAGGTTAGTGACAGCCGAAGCCAGCAAAGCATGGCGGCCGAAAAGACGGGACTGCCACGTGGTCCTCCAGTAGTAGGCAGTGACCTGCAGTCGCCCCCGCAGCGGTCCCTCCAGTGGTCGCCAATTGGCCGCCAAGCCGGTAAGTCGAAGTAAGGTCGAGAAAGCTCGCGCGAGGGATCTGATCCAAGCAGGCGGCCACGGCACGCTGCAAGTTGTTTGCTGTCGCGGACTCGCGGTGTCGCGCTATTTTTAGCAGCGCCGAGGTTACACTGTTTTTCAGTCGGATTCTGCTGGTTACATACGTCTCCCCCCCGGGTACTGGCGCCGAACTTGCCATCACAGGCTAAACTTGCTACCACACGCCGAACTCAGCTCAGTCAGCATCACCAGAACCAGAACTTAGCTTCGCCCGGCAAGGTCTGAGCGTTCGCCCCTATGTAGTTGAAATCCTTACCCTCCTACCAAGTAGTCGATAATCTTTGCTTCGGCGTGCTCTCCGTCAAACGAGCCAGAGCCAGAGCCAGAACCTCGACCAGAGCCAGCACCAACAAGAGATGCATCAAGCCAAGCTGGGACGCAACGCGCCACCGACTCCGCCTTCGTCCCAAGCTGACACCGCGGACAACACACGGCCTACTGGCGGCCGAACTCAGCTCAGTCAGCATCACCAGAACCAGAACTTAGCTTCGCCCGAACTTTGGTTCACTGGTACTTTGCTTCGCCCGAACTCAGCTGCGCCCGAACTCTGCTTCGTTCACCAGAAATTTGCATCACCCCAAACTTAGCATCGCCCGAACTTAGCATCGCCCGAACTTTACAGTTTCCCGAACTTTAACTGCTGCCTCCAGTCTCGCCCCGCGCCGGCCTTTAGCCGAGCGCACGTACTTATTTGTAACCAGGGTCGGAAGACACCAAACTGTTCGTCCCTCGGGATCGACGGTAACACAACAAAGGAAAACAAAGCACACCACATAAGGTGCCAACATTGAGGGCAGGGGTGTGAGGGGGGGCGCCGGGCGATGCTCCAGCTCGCCGACGAGCTCACCGTGAGCCCGACCTGCGATCAACGACTTCAAGGCCGCACCCTGTGGGCCCTCGTCAATCCCGAATCCCGTGAAGCCGCCGCACGGCAGCTGGGCGGAACAGTCATGGCAAGTATCCGCGTCCAAAAGGTCAAGGCCGCCTTAACGAAGCTGGCGAGGTCTGCCTTCTTGACGTCAATGGGCGGGTTCTTGACAAACGTGGCCGCTTGCTCGCTGAGCATGCTCACAAAGGCTGCGACCTTTTCCGAATGCATCCCCTGTGTGATTGGGATGCAGAAAGCATCCCAGAAGCACTCAGGACGGATGGCGAGGACGCCAGCACCGAGCAGGGCAAGACGAGCAACTCCGTTCGCAGCTGCGCGCACTGTGCAAGCTTCCCCAGCACAGTGTACGCTAGCGACCAGATGCGATCCACACGTTGCAAGAAGGGCGCCGCTCGGACCTCCTGCAACATGCGGACCAGCGCAGCGACGGACGACGCAAGTTCCCCGGCAAAGTGCCGGGTATGCGCATCTTGCAGAAAGAGACCAGAAATGGTCTCAAACCCGCAGCTCCGCCTGCGGCGGCGGCGTCGCCGGGGCCGGCGGCGGAGGTGGCGCCTCGACCTGCAGCGGCGGCAGCGGCGTCGCCGGGGCCGGCGGCGGCTCTGCGAGACGCACTCTCTTGCGCGCCTCGCCGCCCGCCTCGCCCGGCTTCCGTTTGGAGCAGGCCGGCGGCGGCGAAGGTGGCGCCGGGGCCGGCGGCGGCGGCGTTTCCGGGGCGGACAGAGGTGATCAGTATAATCACTTTTGATCCGCG
Organism: Diplonema papillatum; assembly: GCA_030068145.1. Classification (NCBI taxonomy): domain Eukaryota; phylum Euglenozoa; class Diplonemea; order Diplonemida; family Diplonemidae; genus Diplonema; species Diplonema papillatum. The sequence goes on along the minus strand of JAPJBO010002512.1, from coordinate 11,762 downwards.
TCGCAACGAAAAGGAGACCGGCGGTGCAAAGAACGACAGTGGGCATACCCAGGGTAGGTAATTCCTTTTCGATGCGGCTACGACAAGTAGTCTTTTGCTGCGTTGATGAGCACCATCATCGCCGCATCTCCCCCGGGTTTATCCGGGTGCCACCACGAAGCTAGGCGGCGGTACGCCTTCGTCACTGCTGCCCTGTCAGCCCTCTCTCCGATACCGAAGAGCTCGAACGGGCAGCATCGGTAGCGACGGCGGCGGTTTTCGGCCGCTTCGATGACGTCCTCCGCAGCCTCCCCGGCCTTCAAATCTGCGATCGCGCGATCAAGATCGCAGAATCGAAGGAGGCATTCGCAGCAAGCGGCCGATGCCGGACCTCAGGCGCCCGAGCTCGGCTTCGGCGGCGGCGGACTGTTCCGTCGCGTGCTTCAGCGCCGCGGCGGCCTCTTGGCAGCGCCGCTCGGCGGCGTCGCGCTCGTTTCGAGCCGAGCTCGCTTCGTCCTGCGACTCTCGCAGCTTCCTTTCCGCCAAGGCTAGCTTGGCCTTCCCCGTTGCGGCGAGCGCCGCGTTCACCACCGCCAGGGATGAGGCTTCCAACCTCAGTGACGCATTCGCTGCCTTCAGGTTGGCGCTCTCGGACCGGAGCGATGCCATTGCCGAGCGCAAAGAGGCGGTCTCTGCCTTCAGCAACCGCAATTCGTCACCCGCAGCAGCGGGGGCCGACGCAGCGGCTTGCAACTCTGCGGCTTGCCCTTTCAGTGGTGGAGCTGCACGTTCGATGACTTCTCGTGTTCGAGGTCGGATTCGACGCTTTGCTGGTGCTCGAAGGCACCTATTCTCCCAAAAATACTTCCTTTATCAGGTTTGGCACCTATACGGAAATTATACTCTGGTATTAGTAAAAAGCGACGATCGCTCTGTGTGTGTGTTTAAGTTCAGGGCTTTGAGTGGGTAACGTCTGAATCGAAGTATAGCCCACTTGTCACTTTCACCAGTCGGCTTTGAGTTTGAGACGCTGCTTTTGGGTCCTGTGGCTCCTTTCCGAAGGGTGGGTGGGGCAGGATCCTTCGGGGGACGGATAGAGCCTATTCCCATTCTTACCGGAGCGGGCGTTGTATTTTCTTTTGTAGGAAAATAAACTTGTTTCTTCGAAGACTAAAAATAATCCGAACGACAGATTTGCCGCTCCAATCCGTCCAGAGAAACAAAGTAGCTTGCTTCCCCTCCCTCCCTTCCCACTTGCTTCATTTTTCTTCGGAGTGGCACCATGATGTGAGATTAGCAGCTTTCTGTCTTCACCTTTTACTCCAACCATACGGCGCGCGGCAAGCAGGGCAGGAGCGGTGGATGAGAGTGACACACAAGCATAGGAGTGAGGATTTTATTAGTCGATTTCTTTCGCCTTCATGCATGCTAGGCAAGGTCTGAGCGTTCGCCCCTATGTAGTTGAAATCCTTACCCTCCTACCAAGTAGTCGATAATCTTTGCTTCGGCGTGCTCTCCGTCAAACGAGCCAGAGCCAGAGCCAGAACCTCGACCAGAGCCAGCACCAACAAGAGATGCATCAAGCCAAGCTGGGACGCAACGCGCCACCGACTCCGCCTTCGTCCCAAGCTGACACCGCGGACAACACACGGCCTACTGGCGGCCGAACTCAGCTCAGTCAGCATCACCAGAACCAGAACTTAGCTTCGCCCGAACTTTGGTTCACTGGTACTTTGCTTCGCCCGAACTCAGCTGCGCCCGAACTCTGCTTCGTTCACCAGAAATTTGCATCACCCCAAACTTAGCATCGCCCGAACTTAGCATCGCCCGAACTTTACAGTTTCCCGAACTTTAACTGCTGCCTCCAGTCTCGCCCCGCGCCGGCCTTTAGCCGAGCGCACGTACTTATTTGTAACCAGGGTCGGAAGACACCAAACTGTTCGTCCCTCGGGATCGACGGTAACACAACAAAGGAAAACAAAGCACACCACATAAGGTGCCAACATTGAGGGCAGGGGTGTGAGGGGGGGCGCCGGGCGATGCTCCAGCTCGCCGACGAGCTCACCGTGAGCCCGACCTGCGATCAACGACTTCAAGGCCGCACCCTGTGGGCCCTCGTCAATCCCGAATCCCGTGAAGCCGCCGCACGGCAGCTGGGCGGAACAGTCATGGCAAGTATCCGCGTCCAAAAGGTCAAGGCCGCCTTAACGAAGCTGGCGAGGTCTGCCTTCTTGACGTCAATGGGCGGGTTCTTGACAAACGTGGCCGCTTGCTCGCTGAGCATGCTCACAAAGGCTGCGACCTTTTCCGAATGCATCCCCTGTGTGATTGGGATGCAGAAAGCATCCCAGAAGCACTCAGGACGGATGGCGAGGACGCCAGCACCGAGCAGGGCAAGACGAGCAACTCCGTTCGCAGCTGCGCGCACTGTGCAAGCTTCCCCAGCACAGTGTACGCTAGCGACCAGATGCGATCCACACGTTGCAAGAAGGGCGCCGCTCGGACCTCCTGCAACATGCGGACCAGCGCAGCGACGGACGACGCAAGTTCCCCGGCAAAGTGCCGGGTATGCGCATCTTGCAGAAAGAGACCAGAAATGGTCTCAAACCCGCAGCTCCGCCTGCGGCGGCGGCGTCGCCGGGGCCGGCGGCGGAGGTGGCGCCTCGACCTGCAGCGGCGGCAGCGGCGTCGCCGGGGCCGGCGGCGGCTCTGCGAGACGCACTCTCTTGCGCGCCTCGCCGCCCGCCTCGCCCGGCTTCCGTTTGGAGCAGGCCGGCGGCGGCGAAGGTGGCGCCGGGGCCGGCGGCGGCGGCGTTTCCGGGGCGGACAGAGGTGATCAGTATAATCACTTTTGATCCGCGTCGCAACGAAAAGGAGACCGGCGGTGCAAAGAACGACAGTGGGCATACCCAGGGTAGGTAATTCCTTTTCGATGCGGCTACGACAAGTAGTCTTTTGCTGCGTTGATGAGCACCATCATCGCCGCATCTCCCCCGGGTTTATCCGGGTGCCACCACGAAGCTAGGCGGCGGTACGCCTTCGTCACTGCTGCCCTGTCAGCCCTCTCTCCGATACCGAAGAGCTCGAACGGGCAGCATCGGTAGCGACGGCGGCGGTTTTCGGCCGCTTCGATGACGTCCTCCGCAGCCTCCCCGGCCTTCAAATCTGCGATCGCGCGATCAAGATCGCAGAATCGAAGGAGGCATTCGCAGCAAGCGGCCGATGCCGGACCTCAGGCGCCCGAGCTCGGCTTCGGCGGCGGCGGACTGTTCCGTCGCGTGCTTCAGCGCCGCGGCGGCCTCTTGGCAGCGCCGCTCGGCGGCGTCGCGCTCGTTTCGAGCCGAGCTCGCTTCGTCCTGCGACTCTCGCAGCTTCCTTTCCGCCAAGGCTAGCTTGGCCTTCCCCGTTGCGGCGAGCGCCGCGTTCACCACCGCCAGGGATGAGGCTTCCAACCTCAGTGACGCATTCGCTGCCTTCAGGTTGGCGCTCTCGGACCGGAGCGATGCCATTGCCGAGCGCAAAGAGGCGGTCTCTGCCTTCAGCAACCGCAATTCGTCACCCGCAGCAGCGGGGGCCGACGCAGCGGCTTGCAACTCTGCGGCTTGCCCTTTCAGTGGTGGAGCTGCACGTTCGATGACTTCTCGTGTTCGAGGTCGGATTCGACGCTTTGCTGGTGCTCGAAGGCACCTATTCTCCCAAAAATACTTCCTTTATCAGGTTTGGCACCTATACGGAAATTATACTCTGGTATTAGTAAAAAGCGACGATCGCTCTGTGTGTGTGTTTAAGTTCAGGGCTTTGAGTGGGTAACGTCTGAATCGAAGTATAGCCCACTTGTCACTTTCACCAGTCGGCTTTGAGTTTGAGACGCTGCTTTTGGGTCCTGTGGCTCCTTTCCGAAGGGTGGGTGGGGCAGGATCCTTCGGGGGACGGATAGAGCCTATTCCCATTCTTACCGGAGCGGGCGTTGTATTTTCTTTTGTAGGAAAATAAACTTGTTTCTTCGAAGACTAAAAATAATCCGAACGACAGATTTGCCGCTCCAATCCGTCCAGAGAAACAAAGTAGCTTGCTTCCCCTCCCTCCCTTCCCACTTGCTTCATTTTTCTTCGGAGTGGCACCATGATGTGAGATTAGCAGCTTTCTGTCTTCACCTTTTACTCCAACCATACGGCGCGCGGCAAGCAGGGCAGGAGCGGTGGATGAGAGTGACACACAAGCATAGGAGTGAGGATTTTATTAGTCGATTTCTTTCGCCTTCATGCATGCTAGGCAAGGTCTGAGCGTTCGCCCCTATGTAGTTGAAATCCTTACCCTCCTACCAAGTAGTCGATAATCTTTGCTTCGGCGTGCTCTCCGTCAAACGAGCCAGAGCCAGAGCCAGAACCTCGACCAGAGCCAGCACCAACAAGAGATGCATCAAGCCAAGCTGGGACGCAACGCGCCACCGACTCCGCCTTCGTCCCAAGCTGACACCGCGGACAACACACGGCCTACTGGCGGCCGAACTCAGCTCAGTCAGCATCACCAGAACCAGAACTTAGCTTCGCCCGAACTTTGGTTCACTGGTACTTTGCTTCGCCCGAACTCAGCTGCGCCCGAACTCTGCTTCGTTCACCAGAAATTTGCATCACCCCAAACTTAGCATCGCCCGAACTTAGCATCGCCCGAACTTTACAGTTTCCCGAACTTTAACTGCTGCCTCCAGTCTCGCCCCGCGCCGGCCTTTAGCCGAGCGCACGTACTTATTTGTAACCAGGGTCGGAAGACACCAAACTGTTCGTCCCTCGGGATCGACGGTAACACAACAAAGGAAAACAAAGCACACCACATAAGGTGCCAACATTGAGGGCAGGGGTGTGAGGGGGGGCGCCGGGCGATGCTCCAGCTCGCCGACGAGCTCACCGTGAGCCCGACCTGCGATCAACGACTTCAAGGCCGCACCCTGTGGGCCCTCGTCAATCCCGAATCCCGTGAAGCCGCCGCACGGCAGCTGGGCGGAACAGTCATGGCAAGTATCCGCGTCCAAAAGGTCAAGGCCGCCTTAACGAAGCTGGCGAGGTCTGCCTTCTTGACGTCAATGGGCGGGTTCTTGACAAACGTGGCCGCTTGCTCGCTGAGCATGCTCACAAAGGCTGCGACCTTTTCCGAATGCATCCCCTGTGTGATTGGGATGCAGAAAGCATCCCAGAAGCACTCAGGACGGATGGCGAGGACGCCAGCACCGAGCAGGGCAAGACGAGCAACTCCGTTCGCAGCTGCGCGCACTGTGCAAGCTTCCCCAGCACAGTGTACGCTAGCGACCAGATGCGATCCACACGTTGCAAGAAGGGCGCCGCTCGGACCTCCTGCAACATGCGGACCAGCGCAGCGACGGACGACGCAAGTTCCCCGGCAAAGTGCCGGGTATGCGCATCTTGCAGAAAGAGACCAGAAATGGTCTCAAACCCGCAGCTCCGCCTGCGGCGGCGGCGTCGCCGGGGCCGGCGGCGGAGGTGGCGCCTCGACCTGCAGCGGCGGCAGCGGCGTCGCCGGGGCCGGCGGCGGCTCTGCGAGACGCACTCTCTTGCGCGCCTCGCCGCCCGCCTCGCCCGGCTTCCGTTTGGAGCAGGCCGGCGGCGGCGAAGGTGGCGCCGGGGCCGGCGGCGGCGGCGTTTCCGGGGCGGACAGAGGTGATCAGTATAATCACTTTTGATCCGCGTCGCAACGAAAAGGAGACCGGCGGTGCAAAGAACGACAGTGGGCATACCCAGGGTAGGTAATTCCTTTTCGATGCGGCTACGACAAGTAGTCTTTTGCTGCGTTGATGAGCACCATCATCGCCGCATCTCCCCCGGGTTTATCCGGGTGCCACCACGAAGCTAGGCGGCGGTACGCCTTCGTCACTGCTGCCCTGTCAGCCCTCTCTCCGATACCGAAGAGCTCGAACGGGCAGCATCGGTAGCGACGGCGGCGGTTTTCGGCCGCTTCGATGACGTCCTCCGCAGCCTCCCCGGCCTTCAAATCTGCGATCGCGCGATCAAGATCGCAGAATCGAAGGAGGCATTCGCAGCAAGCGGCCGATGCCGGACCTCAGGCGCCCGAGCTCGGCTTCGGCGGCGGCGGACTGTTCCGTCGCGTGCTTCAGCGCCGCGGCGGCCTCTTGGCAGCGCCGCTCGGCGGCGTCGCGCTCGTTTCGAGCCGAGCTCGCTTCGTCCTGCGACTCTCGCAGCTTCCTTTCCGCCAAGGCTAGCTTGGCCTTCCCCGTTGCGGCGAGCGCCGCGTTCACCACCGCCAGGGATGAGGCTTCCAACCTCAGTGACGCATTCGCTGCCTTCAGGTTGGCGCTCTCGGACCGGAGCGATGCCATTGCCGAGCGCAAAGAGGCGGTCTCTGCCTTCAGCAACCGCAATTCGTCACCCGCAGCAGCGGGGGCCGACGCAGCGGCTTGCAACTCTGCGGCTTGCCCTTTCAGTGGTGGAGCTGCACGTTCGATGACTTCTCGTGTTCGAGGTCGGATTCGACGCTTTGCTGGTGCTCGAAGGCACCTATTCTCCCAAAAATACTTCCTTTATCAGGTTTGGCACCTATACGGAAATTATACTCTGGTATTAGTAAAAAGCGACGATCGCTCTGTGTGTGTGTTTAAGTTCAGGGCTTTGAGTGGGTAACGTCTGAATCGAAGTATAGCCCACTTGTCACTTTCACCAGTCGGCTTTGAGTTTGAGACGCTGCTTTTGGGTCCTGTGGCTCCTTTCCGAAGGGTGGGTGGGGCAGGATCCTTCGGGGGACGGATAGAGCCTATTCCCATTCTTACCGGAGCGGGCGTTGTATTTTCTTTTGTAGGAAAATAAACTTGTTTCTTCGAAGACTAAAAATAATCCGAACGACAGATTTGCCGCTCCAATCCGTCCAGAGAAACAAAGTAGCTTGCTTCCCCTCCCTCCCTTCCCACTTGCTTCATTTTTCTTCGGAGTGGCACCATGATGTGAGATTAGCAGCTTTCTGTCTTCACCTTTTACTCCAACCATACGGCGCGCGGCAAGCAGGGCAGGAGCGGTGGATGAGAGTGACACACAAGCATAGGAGTGAGGATTTTATTAGTCGATTTCTTTCGCCTTCATGCATGCTAGGCAAGGTCTGAGCGTTCGCCCCTATGTAGTTGAAATCCTTACCCTCCTACCAAGTAGTCGATAATCTTTGCTTCGGCGTGCTCTCCGTCAAACGAGCCAGAGCCAGAGCCAGAACCTCGACCAGAGCCAGCACCAACAAGAGATGCATCAAGCCAAGCTGGGACGCAACGCGCCACCGACTCCGCCTTCGTCCCAAGCTGACACCGCGGACAACACACGGCCTACTGGCGGCCGAACTCAGCTCAGTCAGCATCACCAGAACCAGAACTTAGCTTCGCCCGAACTTTGGTTCACTGGTACTTTGCTTCGCCCGAACTCAGCTGCGCCCGAACTCTGCTTCGTTCACCAGAAATTTGCATCACCCCAAACTTAGCATCGCCCGAACTTAGCATCGCCCGAACTTTACAGTTTCCCGAACTTTAACTGCTGCCTCCAGTCTCGCCCCGCGCCGGCCTTTAGCCGAGCGCACGTACTTATTTGTAACCAGGGTCGGAAGACACCAAACTGTTCGTCCCTCGGGATCGACGGTAACACAACAAAGGAAAACAAAGCACACCACATAAGGTGCCAACATTGAGGGCAGGGGTGTGAGGGGGGGCGCCGGGCGATGCTCCAGCTCGCCGACGAGCTCACCGTGAGCCCGACCTGCGATCAACGACTTCAAGGCCGCACCCTGTGGGCCCTCGTCAATCCCGAATCCCGTGAAGCCGCCGCACGGCAGCTGGGCGGAACAGTCATGGCAAGTATCCGCGTCCAAAAGGTCAAGGCCGCCTTAACGAAGCTGGCGAGGTCTGCCTTCTTGACGTCAATGGGCGGGTTCTTGACAAACGTGGCCGCTTGCTCGCTGAGCATGCTCACAAAGGCTGCGACCTTTTCCGAATGCATCCCCTGTGTGATTGGGATGCAGAAAGCATCCCAGAAGCACTCAGGACGGATGGCGAGGACGCCAGCACCGAGCAGGGCAAGACGAGCAACTCCGTTCGCAGCTGCGCGCACTGTGCAAGCTTCCCCAGCACAGTGTACGCTAGCGACCAGATGCGATCCACACGTTGCAAGAAGGGCGCCGCTCGGACCTCCTGCAACATGCGGACCAGCGCAGCGACGGACGACGCAAGTTCCCCGGCAAAGTGCCGGGTATGCGCATCTTGCAGAAAGAGACCAGAAATGGTCTCAAACCCGCAGCTCCGCCTGCGGCGGCGGCGTCGCCGGGGCCGGCGGCGGAGGTGGCGCCTCGACCTGCAGCGGCGGCAGCGGCGTCGCCGGGGCCGGCGGCGGCTCTGCGAGACGCACTCTCTTGCGCGCCTCGCCGCCCGCCTCGCCCGGCTTCCGTTTGGAGCAGGCCGGCGGCGGCGAAGGTGGCGCCGGGGCCGGCGGCGGCGGCGTTTCCGGGGCGGACAGAGGTGATCAGTATAATCACTTTTGATCCGCGTCGCAACGAAAAGGAGACCGGCGGTGCAAAGAACGACAGTGGGCATACCCAGGGTAGGTAATTCCTTTTCGATGCGGCTACGACAAGTAGTCTTTTGCTGCGTTGATGAGCACCATCATCGCCGCATCTCCCCCGGGTTTATCCGGGTGCCACCACGAAGCTAGGCGGCGGTACGCCTTCGTCACTGCTGCCCTGTCAGCCCTCTCTCCGATACCGAAGAGCTCGAACGGGCAGCATCGGTAGCGACGGCGGCGGTTTTCGGCCGCTTCGATGACGTCCTCCGCAGCCTCCCCGGCCTTCAAATCTGCGATCGCGCGATCAAGATCGCAGAATCGAAGGAGGCATTCGCAGCAAGCGGCCGATGCCGGACCTCAGGCGCCCGAGCTCGGCTTCGGCGGCGGCGGACTGTTCCGTCGCGTGCTTCAGCGCCGCGGCGGCCTCTTGGCAGCGCCGCTCGGCGGCGTCGCGCTCGTTTCGAGCCGAGCTCGCTTCGTCCTGCGACTCTCGCAGCTTCCTTTCCGCCAAGGCTAGCTTGGCCTTCCCCGTTGCGGCGAGCGCCGCGTTCACCACCCCTACCAAGTAGTCGATAATCTTTGCTTCGGCGTGCTCTCCGTCAAACGAGCCAGAGCCAGAGCCAGAACCTCGACCAGAGCCAGCACCAACAAGAGATGCATCAAGCCAAGCTGGGACGCAACGCGCCACCGACTCCGCCTTCGTCCCAAGCTGACACCGCGGACAACACACGGCCTACTGGCGGCCGAACTCAGCTCAGTCAGCATCACCAGAACCAGAACTTAGCTTCGCCCGAACTTTGGTTCACTGGTACTTTGCTTCGCCCGAACTCAGCTGCGCCCGAACTCTGCTTCGTTCACCAGAAATTTGCATCACCCCAAACTTAGCATCGCCCGAACTTAGCATCGCCCGAACTTTACAGTTTCCCGAACTTTAACTGCTGCCTCCAGTCTCGCCCCGCGCCGGCCTTTAGCCGAGCGCACGTACTTATTTGTAACCAGGGTCGGAAGACACCAAACTGTTCGTCCCTCGGGATCGACGGTAACACAACAAAGGAAAACAAAGCACACCACATAAGGTGCCAACATTGAGGGCAGGGGTGTGAGGGGGGGCGCCGGGCGATGCTCCAGCTCGCCGACGAGCTCACCGTGAGCCCGACCTGCGATCAACGACTTCAAGGCCGCACCCTGTGGGCCCTCGTCAATCCCGAATCCCGTGAAGCCGCCGCACGGCAGCTGGGCTGTGCTAAACTTGCTCGCCACGGCCGGCGGCGGCTCTGGGAGACGCGCTCTCTTGCGCGCCTCGCCGCCCGCCTCGCCCCGCTTCCGTTTGGAGCGGGCCAGCGGCGGCAGCTCCGCCATAGTCAGCATCACCAGAGCCCGTGTGACAATCTCTCATCTCCACGTTATTCCACCTGAGGTTTTTGCAAAGGCTTTGCCTTCTCTTGTTCAGTCATTGCGTGCGAATAGGAGCGACAGGAGAACCTACAAAGCTAAAAGCATACGGGGTGAACGAAGGAGAGACGAATGAGAGGTGTCGAGAACATTAGACGTTCACCGCGCTCTTTGAAGTAACTCCCCCCCCCCTTATATGTGCCACCACAAACCTTTTGCATGTCGCCTTTTGACCAAGGGTTCCGTGCAATATCTCCATGCCAATCAACCCACCTTGAAGCATCAAACACAGGCAAATGACAACAAGCAACACACACACGCAAATGACGACAAGAAGCACCCAAATGGCCCCCCCTGCAAATACCGCAGTGCCGGACACGCAGACGGACAAGGCCAGCTGGCTGCGCAGGCGCAATGCCCAGCGGCTGCTGGACCGGTACTACCGGTACTTCTTCGCACGGCACCTGTCGTTCCACTTCCGCCCGATAGTCATGTCCTGTGCCGCCGAGGTCGTAGCGGTGGTGATGAAGATCCAGTACATGAAGCTTCGCTCAAAGTACTTCGCGAAGTGGGAGGTCTGGGCCGGCACCCAAGCTTGCTCGAAACGCGCTGCCATAGAGGACGCACGCGACGAGGTCTGCTTCTTGTCCTTCTTCTTCTTCTTCTTCTTCTTCTTCTTCTTCTTCTTCTTCTTCTTCTTCTTCTTCTTCTTCTTCTTCTTCTTCTTCTTCTTCTTCTTCTTCTTCTTCTTCTTCTTCTTCTTCTTCTTCTTCTTCTTCTTCTTCTTCTTCTTCTTCTTCTTCTTCTTCTTCTTCTTCTTCTTCTTCTTCTTCTTCTTCTTCTTCTTCTTCTTCTTCTTCTTCTTCTTCTTCTTCGGAAAAGGTCGCGCTGGCAGAAACGGTGAAATAATAAAGGTCGCAGGGTTGGTGAAATGAAAGCGAGAATGTGGGGTAAGCCCTGATTATTAGATTCACGGTTAAACGAAGCTAGCGCACAAGGTTTGCCTGATCTCGCACCTACTTTCCGATACCAAATAGATACTCTATTCAAACTCGGAAAAGGTCGCGCTGGCAGAAACGGTGAAATAATAAAGGTCGCAGGGTTGGTGAAATGAAAGCGAGAATGTGGAATAAAAATCCCTGGACGTGAAACTCAATGAGCTGAGATCCCGCTGCCTCCGGGTCTCGCAAAAAGAAAACAGCGCTATCAGGAGCGCAAATACAAAACTTTCGAGGTAAGGAACCTCATGCAACACAGAACGGGGTCCGGGGCGGCCGGATACCCCGCCTGTATGGATCTCGTGTCCAGACGTCTGCCAGTTGTTCAGCAGTCGGGACCCATACAGTCTCGAGGATACACTGGTGTTCCTCCAAGACGTCGCGCACCTGGCACAGGATGAGGTTCCCGAGCTCGGTCTTCGACTTCCAGTTCTTCAGGCAGTTGACGGCGGGCAAGTTGTCGACAAATATTCTGATTGTCGACAGCGGAGACCGCGAAGCCGCATACGCAACCGCAAACTTGGCCGCCGTAAGCTCGGCGAAGAAGATGTGCTGCGGTGCATCCTCCATGGGCCCCACATGACCATGGAACCCACTAGCCAAGCCCATCCCTGCATGCTGGCGTCGGACCACGCCTCACGAGGGTGTCCCGCTGCTTCGAGTCGAACCATCGATTGCCCGACAGGCGCCGCCTCACCCCAGCCAGGAACGGAAGAACGATCGTCGCTCACGCGGACCAGCGGAACTCCCAGCCCAGGGAACCGGTCAGGAGCTTGGTGCGCCAGGGTCCCCATCCAGGCAAGCACCGGCTCACTCTGCAGAGTGGCGTGCCCCACAC
>JAPJBO010002511.1:0-14753 GCA_030068145.1 Diplonema papillatum | reverse complement strand
TGTGTGTGTGTGTGTGTGTTAAAACTCAGTTGTGGGTAATCCCTGCGCAGAATATAGCCCACGATGTGTGTGTGTGTGTGTGTGTTTGTGTTTGTTAGAGTTCGCAGCTTTAAGTGGGCAACAGCTGAATCGAAGGATAGCCCCCTTGTCAGTTTCACCAGTCGCTTTTGAGTTTCCGACACTGATTTTGGGTCCTGTGACTCCTCCCTGAAGGGTTATAGAAGATCGCTGCGTCTGACACGAGCCTGCGAACGTTTAACCACGTCAGGCCAGCGGGAGCAAGGACGTTGTCCGAAGCCGCCGACACTTACCCTTCGCTGACGATGCCGCGGGTCACCTCCTCAACACATTCCTATCCTGGTCGATCCGAAGGCAGCGGGCAAGCCGTCTCGCTACAGAAGCTTGGACGATCCGAATAGGTCAGACGTCTCCACCATAAACCCGCAATGAATAAGATTTGAACGCATCTTCAACTCTTACCATGGGGCGGGATCCTTCGGGGGACGGATAGGGTGTCGGAGGTTGTCAGCTTCTCCATCCGGCACACGGCTCGAGACTGTTTTCATCTTGCGGTGGTAGCTGCATGGGATTTCGGCCCCGTGCAACAGCAGAATGTCTGTGCGTGCTGAAGAGAGGAAACGACGGCCCAGGAGGCATTGACCCAGGCAGAACACAGATAGTGATTCCGCAAACCCGCACTCTGCGGGCCCCCTCGTAGATTTGATGGACTCTCAGCGCTTTGATGTAGGCCTTCTTGTCTAGGTACAGAGGGTACAGCTCACACGGGGACGTGGCAAGCTCTCAGGAAGATGATGGACCGGCTTGGTGAGCTTCAATGGAACGCAGATGGCTGCAGATCCTGGTTGTAGTAGCGGTGCGGTCGCAGTTGAGGACGAAAAGCAAAAGAAGGGAAATTTGCGGTGCTTCGTTCATATGCAATGCGATCGTTCGATGTAGATGTTGCTTTTCCTCATATTTCTTTTGGTAGCAGGATGAGAGAAGAGCGAAGACTTGAGGGGTGCGCTGCGAGCTCGGTGTTGAACGCTCTTGAATTGCTGGGTTCTGTTGTGCTGAAGAGCTACGGGCGCGTCAGCCGCCATCATGAGAGGAGCAAGCTAATCTGCGCCTTGCGCAGTCCGCTCGTGGTGACATGCAAGTTTGATGCCAGCATGAAGTCTTCTTTGGGGACGAGGGATGGAAAAGCAGTTCCTGAGAACATCAGCTGGAAAGCGGGACTCAAGAACCGCTGACGAAGGTAACACGTCAGGGCTTGCCATTGACACGAGAGCCGGAGAAGCGCCAACAAGACGCTCACTCGGACTGCCTCAGTGCATGCCGGCAGCGCGATTGGTGGATTCTTCCTGAATAGGGTGCACAAACACAAACGTTTTCACTTGTACCTTGGCATGCTACATGTGAGCGTCGTTTTATTACCTGGTAATCTGGTCCTAATTTGGAAAATATCACCAGCCAGTCCCCACCTGCTGGGGAGGCCCCAAGCCTTCCATCAACAGCTGTGAGTATGACTAAAATGAGGCATCCCCTCACAGCTGTTTGGTACTCGAACCGCAGTTGTGGGCCACGATGGGAGACACGAGCAAAAGGTTCGCTGCACCCTCGACAAGCTGCATGCAACGACTTAGAACTTTGGTCGGTTGAAGCCAGCGCTGTGAGCACCAACAGAAAGCGTGGTGCCACTTCGCAACAGAGTGCTCAGGTTTTTCCTGAACCGGGACACACGGGCAACAGGGTCGCTTTCACTTGTACCTTGACAAGCTGTACGCGACGTAGGTTGGCCGAAGCCTGCAAGCGCTGGGCGAGACGCCGAGCACCAGCCGCCGCAAGCTGAGCACTTGCAGCCGCGAGGTCAGCGGCGCGCTGTGCACAAAACGCCCTCTTTTGTTGAACCCGCCAGCAGCAGCAGCGGCGGCAGCGGCGGCAGAGGACAGCCCGGCAGTCTCACGACGGGCGGCGCCGCTGCTGCTGCTGCGATCGACGCACTCGACAACCAGCGTTGCGGCTGCGGTGGCAGCGCTCTCAGACTCTGATACCGAAGCTGCGGGCTGCCCGCCCTTCGAACAAGGCGGCTTGGGTTCCAGCCGCAGAGCCAGACCGAGTGGAGACGGCGCAGGACGTTTTCCGGCCGAAAGAGGGACGACAACCGACTCCACCTCCTCCTCCTCCTCTTCATCCTGGTGGTGCGAACTGGCTTCGGATGTTTCGTCCGGGACCACCGGGTACGGATACTCCGCGCACCCGTCGGGGTGGGGGGGAGGAAACAGCGGCGGAGACTCGGCGGCACCGGCCGATTCACCGCGGGAAACCACGCGGGGCGCCGCGGCAGACTGCGGCCGGGGCTGGGTGCTGCTTCGGCCTGCGGTGTGCCGGCAACCGGTGGATGGTGCGTCCTGCCTGCTGTTCCGGCCGGCGAGCTTCGCGCTTGCGGCGGACGCGGGCCGCAGGTCCCCCGTGGTGTCGCTGGTGTCTCGCGGCCGTGGCTGGGTGCTTCGGCCTGTGGTGTGCTGGCAGGCGTTGCCACCTTCGCCGTCGCCCGCGGTGGATGGTGCGTCCTGCCTGCTGTTCCGGCCGGCAAACTTCGCGCTTGCGGCGGACGCGGGCCGCAGGTCCCCCGTGTCGCTGGTGCCTCCTTGGGGGCTGGGGTCTTGCCCTTCTGAAGGGGCACCGTCCACTTGCTGCGGCGCGGCGTCCTCAACCGAACCCCCGGTGCCATCGGCCTCTTCGCCGAGTTGGTGGGGGGCCCGCTGCCCTCCCGGACACGCGGCGGCAGCGCCTGGGGGGCAAGCTTCGCCTCCCCCAACCGCGTTCGCCCCGCACTCGAGCGAAGGCGACACCTCCGCATCCCCGGCGTTGTCGCCGCTACTACGGCGCCGACCCGCTGGTCGTCGAAGCGAAGGCTGGGCAGTGGCCCTTGGATAGCCACGATCGCCGCTTCCATCGGCCTCTTCGCCGAGTTGGTGGGGGGCCCGCTGCCCTCCCGGACACGCGGCGGCAGCGCCTGGGGGGCAAGCTTCGCCTTCCCCAACCGCGTTCGCCCCGCACTCGAGCGAAGACGACACCTCCGCATCCCCGGCGTTGTCGCCGCTACTGCGGCGCCTACCCGCTGGTCGTCGAAGCGACGGCTGGGCAGCGGCCGTTGGATAGCCACGATCGCCGCTTCGGGTCATGCTGCTGCCCCCGGACGGCGGTCGTTGGAGCGAAGGATCGATGGCAGTCGTCGGGCAGCAAGGATGGCCGCTTCTAGACGCGCCGCCCCCGGATGAATCAACAGCGGTCGTTGGTTGGTGGCAACGATCGCCGTTTCGAGATGCGCCGCTCCCGGATGGCGGTCGTTGAAGAGCAGGATCGATGGCAGTTGCAGGGCAGCAAGGTCGAGACGCGCCGTCTTCAGATGCTGGTCGTTGAAGCGAAGGATCAACAGCAGTTGTCGGGTAGCACCAGTCGCCGTTGCCTTCAGACCCACTGTCGCCGGAATGCATCCGCTGCTGCGTTTCGACGAGGAAAGGCGACGGGAAGCCTGCAGCCGGGTGGCCGAGGGAACGGGCGAGACTGTCCTGCTGGTGGTCGTGGTTGTGGTGCTGGTGGTGGCTGTGGTGCTGGTTGTGACTGTGTTTTTGGTGGTGGTTTTGGTGGCTGTGGCTGCGGTTTTGGTGCCTGTGGCCGTGGTTGTGGGTGTGCGGGTGGTTGGAGCGGGAGGCAGGCTGGCCGAGCAGAGTCTGCTGCACGTGCGACGTTCGGGCACTACGGGCCGACGGGCGGCGGCGAGGGGGGTGTACTAGTGTTGATACTGGTACTGGTGCTGGTGGTGGTGCGCGCACAGACTGGGGACGGGCACTCGGCCTCCTGGGGCCCGGATGCTCCGGGAGACGGTGGTTACCAGCCGGTAACGCCCCTGCATCCTGCTGGGGCCGCAGAGGAGCAGCTGCAGGGGACGACCCTGCTGCACCCTCACACCGAGCCGCGCCGCCGCCGGGTTGGACGCCCGGAGCGGATTGTTGCCCTCCCTTTGATGCCGGCGCTCCTGGCTCTGGCTGGGGCGCGGCGCGACCTCCGGTCACAAGCGGAACCAGAGCCGACCCCTGACCGCCGCCACCAGGCGGCGGCCGTGCAGCGGTCGCTTCGCGCGATGGCCTCACAGCAGCAGCAGCAGCAGCAGCAGCAGGGGGCAATCCCGTGGGTTCCCTCCCCTGGGAAATGCCCATCATCACGCTGCTGTCCCTGACGTTTTCCCCGGGGTTCTGGGTTCCCGCGCACCCGGCGCTGCCGGGTTGGAAGCCGTGCGCGGGTTGTTGGCCCCCCTTCGATGCCGACGCTCCAGCCTCCGGCCGAAACGCTGTGCGGCTCCCGGGCAGAAGAGGAACGAGGGCCACCCCCTGGTAAACGCTGCCAGTCGACCGTGCAGGGTGGAGCGCAGCCGGCGATCCTGCTGCTGCAGCAGCAGCAGCAGCAGCAGGAGGATCGTCTGCACGGGGCAGTTCCTGGTAGCCCGGCTCGAACAGACTCCTCGGAGGAGTCCGGTGGGGGTGCTGCTGCGAGCCCGCGAGGAAACTCGGCCGCGGCTCCTCTTCCGCCGGGGGTCTCGACGATCTGGCGCGGAGGGTCCCCTGCAGCCCGCCTTCGGTGCGGAGCGCGGCGGGCAGGAACGTCCACGACGCGGCTTGCAGCAGCATGCTGGCCGAGACGCCGCCGCCGGCGGCTGCCGATACGAGGCGCTGCAACGCCTGCGGGGGGCTCAGCTCCAACGTCCCGGCGTGCGCGCTGAGCTGGCCCCACCAGCTGGTCTGGAGATCCGCTTCGCTGCCTGTCACGAACTCCCATCCGCCATCCTCTCCTGCGTCCTGGGCGCAGTTCCAGCCACGGGGCTCTCGGTCCTCCGCCCGGTTCCAAAGGGCTTCACGGCTCGCTTCTTCGGCTTGTTTTTCAGTCGCCGTTCGATCGGCGTGACTCCGTGCTAGTTCGCCCTGGCGGTCCTGCTTCGAGAGGGGGCCCGCTGCGTGCTGGCTTCCCGGGTTGTGTACGTTCCGAGCAAGGTTTTGGGATCGCAAAGGTGCGCAACCCGTGTCCCATCCACTGAGCTGGTGGCCTTGCTCGTAGTTCGCCGCCGGTGCAACGTGCGTGGGCCTTTCGGGTTGCATGGCTTCACTGGGCGCGTCGCGTCTCGTTTTGGATGTACTCTGGATAATCAAAATACGGCCTGGTTCAGACTCACTGGGTTGCCCGTGTCCACGCTGATGCATCGCAGGCTCGTGGTCGGGCGTGGGCTGTTCACTGGCAGTGTGCGACCGGTCCACTTTGCCGGCAGTGGGGCCTTGGGTCACAGCGCTTGGCGTGGGCTGTTCACTGGCCACGGGAGGCGGGGCGCTGGCGGGAAGAAACTGATTCGCGACGTTGGAGTCGTCGCTGGCAGGAGGTGCAGCCGGCCGCTCGCCGGCAACGGGAGCGCGGGCCACACAGCTTGGCGTGGGCTGGGGACTGGCTGCTGCGAGGGCCGGTGCCTTGACAGCTGCGCTCGCCTCGCCAGCGGCAGCAGGGCTCTGGTCCACAGTGTTGGCTGCGCTCGCCTTGCCAACGGCAGCAGGGCTCTGGTCCACAATGGCAGCAGAGCTCCGGTCCACAATGTTGGTTGCGCTCGCCTCGCCAACGGCAGGGCTCTGGTCCACAACGGCAGCAGGGTTCTGGTCCACAGTGTTGACTGTGCTCGCCCCGCCAACGGCAGCAGGGCTCTGGTCCACAACGGCAGCAGGGTTCTGGTCCACAGTGTTGACTGTGCTCGCCCCGCCAACGGCAGCAGGGCTCTGGTCCACAACGGCAGCAGGGTTCTGGTCCACAGTGTTGACTGTGCTCGCCCCGCCAACGGCAGCAGGGCTCTGGTCCGCAATGTTGGCTGCGCTCGCCGGAGGCATCTCCGGAGTCCCGGCGGGAGGTAGCAGCCCGAAGATGGATGTGTCAAACGCACCGGCGGAGAGATCGACCTTGCATGGGGCCGCTTCCCCATCCGGCGGCTGCCCTGGGCCTCCTTCACGAGCGGATTCTTGCGATCCATCGCGAATTCCGCTCTCCAGGAATACGTCGGTTGGCCGGGCGGGAATTTCCTGCAACCCGCCGGAGCGTGCCTGCGCTTCCGTCCCGCATCTTTTCGGCCCACCGCCGACGGAAGGCGCCCGCCTCTCACGACGCCCTGTTTCGGAAACCGCCGCCGACGACCGTTCTGCGGCTGCAAACGGTGCCGGCTTGCCGGTCACGCCCGCCGCACTCAGCCCGCCAACGGTGGGAGAGCCCAGGCCATTCCCCAAGCGCGGGCGGGGGTGGAGGGGTGCTTTGGACACGGGGTGGAACACCGCCGCGTACAGCCGGTTCAGGTACGCCGGGCGTGACAGGCACGGGACGTTGGCGACGGGAGCAGCGATGTAGAAGGGTGGGGAAAGAGGGGTTGAGCAGTGCTCGCCGACGTCGTCGTTCGGCAGGTGCGGTTGATCGGGCGGGTGTCCGCTGGGGGCGGCTTGGGGATGGGGCCGGGAGCCGGCCGGCCTGGCGCGCGGGTCGAGGCAGAAAAGCAGCGGCGCCTCGGGTTCGGACGACGCGCCGCCCGGCGACGGCGGCGCCCGATCACTCACCGCAGCGCCGCGGCCGGCGGCCGCGGCGCGGGCGCCGGTTTCCGGGTTCTGCTGCGACGCAGCGGGCACCCGCCGTGGCCGGTTCGCCGGGGTGTTCTCGTTCCCGCTGCTGCGCGTGCCGCTGCTGCTCAGCCTTTCGGCTGCGTTGCAGGCGTCGCTGTCCCTGGCGCCTCGCTTTGCGGACCCCCCCCCGCGGGGCTTCGGCGCGTTTGCGGCGGTGCCGCTGGCTTGCCGTGCCTGCTCCCTCTCACCTCCCACAGCCCACCCCTCCAGCATGCCATCCGTCGTCCGCTCCGCGAGAGACCGACTCGAGCGCCTGCGGCGCTTCCGCTTGTGCTTCTCCGCATTCGCTGCAGGATCCGCGTCGTTCATCGGTTCTGCTCCATTTTCCGCTTTTTCGCGTTTTTTTACTTTGTTTTTCAGTGAGCCTTGCCTTCGCCTTTCTCCGCTTACTTCTCCCCCCTCTGTTCGTTATGAGTTTGCCGATGACGTTTAGAACGGTTCGCTTGAGGATGCGGTAGTTTGAGGTCGCGGGTGATGTGACCATCATCGGTAGGGTTCCCTCAAGGTATGATATTCTGGCACGCATGTCGTGGTGGCAGTATCTTTTCGGCGGAGAAATCTCGTTCCCGCTGCTGCGCGTGCCGGTGCTGCTCAGCCGTTCGTTCGGCTGCGTTGCCGGCGTCCAACTGGCGCCTCGCTTCGCGGACCCCCCCCTGCGGGGCTTCGGCGCGTTTGCGGCGGTGCCGCTGGCTTGCTGGACCTGCTCCCTCTCACCTCCCCTCCAGCATGCCATCCGTCGTCCTCTCCGCGAGAGACCGACTCGAGGGCCTGCGGCGCTTCCGCTTGTGCTTCTCCGCATTTGCTGCAGGGTCTGCGGTGCTCAAAAGGAAAAGCTGGCAACAGAAAGCTCAGCGAGGAAGTTGCCAGGTCAAACGTGCGCTCAAGTTTCGGCTAGGTGTGAAGCTACGTGGGGGGACACTTGAACGTTGTCATCTGGCGTCTGGGAAAATTTGTGCTAACCTAACACAACAAGAAAATGGCACTTACGCGAACTGAATTAGATGATTGTGGAGCCGGCGTGCGGAGGAAGCGTTCTTCTTCAATCGCGCCATCAAATCCGGAACATGCTGTTCTTGTCTGATATGGTGCCAACCAAGGGGTTGACAGCTCGTTTGGACTGTCGGAGCCAGATCGCCAGGGCGGATGTCACTTGACGAGGAGTTGTCCGTCACTCGAACGCTGTGCACGGTATGATGGCGCAACACGCATTGCCGGCAGCGCGAGACACGGCTTCGCGGCATAGGTCGCGCGCGGCGCGCTCCAGGTTCTTCAGACTGGGCGGGAACGCGTACGGAGGCGGCAGAGCCGACAGGTCAACCCCGGCTGCCATGGTCGCAGCGGACACCCTGCTGCGCTCTTGCTCTGTGTCCATGTTCGGGAAGGCATGACTCCCCAGGGCCGTGTGGACCTGCGGCACCGTCCGGGTGAGGAGATACTCAGCAACAGCTGAATCGGAGAAGGCGCTCCACAATGCGGCGTTGCCGACAACGAGGACGGAGACCTGGAAAGCAGACGCGCTTCCGTCTGATGAGGAAGCCAGCGGGTACGCAAACACGTCGGGAGTGTCGGCGGGCACTCGGCGCGGATCGAGCGCGGTTTGCTGGGTGTGCCTGGTCTTGAACAGCGGAAGCCCGAGACAGCGAGTCACCGGGTACTGGTGCTCGTGCGAACCCGGGCGGAGCCAGATCGCGTCCCGTTGGGAAGCCGGCACGTGCGGCTTCCCCGTGACGGTGCGGTGAGTGATCGCGGCCGGCGCCTCCACCCGCAGCAGCACCGCCCGCGCGCTCCCGATCGCCCCGGAGAACAGCCGGTCCCCGACCGCGAGCAGCACGACCGCGGAGCAGCCGCTGCCGCACCCCTGCGGCGCGTTGTTCTCCCGCAACCCCTGCAGGAGCCCCCTTTCGACCGTTTCGAACGCGCAGGCAAGCCGCCGCTTCACCACGGGCGTCTTCAACCGGTCCACCCGCCCTTCGGACAAGCCCCCGAGCACGGTTTCGTTCCCCTCGCTGTCGTAGAGCGCCTCCATCAGGGAGAAGTACACGTGGTACGGGATCCAGTGGCTCGCGTACTCCGCCGCTTCCTTCCCCCACAACCCGTCGCACAAGACGAACAGAGAGGCGGGAGAGCCGAGGTTGCCCCTGCCCTCGCGCCGGGAGGAAAACGCGGCGAAGAAGCTCTGCCGGTCCGGAAAGTTCGACCCGACCGCCAGCTTCTCCCGCACCATGCCCGCGACGTGCCGCTCGAGATCTGGGTGGAGGCACTGGGAGAACTCGAACTCGGACACGGTCGACGCCGACGAGCAGTCTTCGGTCACGCGCACCCTCGCCTTTGGCGCCTGCGCCGCCGCCAGGAACGCGCGGGGCCACCGTGCGGTCGGCTCCGCCGGGCTGCCTTCGGACGCGGTGCCCCCCGGCGGATGCGCCGCTCCGTTGGTGCCTTTACGGTTCAGCCTTGACGCGGGTGCACTCTCCCCCCCTGAACCCACGGTCTTCGATTCCTCGTTTTTTGGGGCCGTTGATGCCGGGTCTGTCGGCTGGAATGCCGCGTCGGTTGCCATTGCCGGCGGATGCGCCGCTCCGTCGGTTCCTTTGCGGTGCAGCCTTGACGCGGATGCACTCACCCCCCCTGAACCCACGGTCTTCGATTCCTCGTTTTTTGGGGTCGTTAATGGCGCCGGTGTTGGGTCCGTCGGTTTGAATGCCGCGTCGGTTGCCGTTTCCGGCCTGTCCGCAGACACATCACCCCCCGATGGTCGCACCGCTTCGGTCGTTGAAGACGTCGCCGCCGCGGTCCAAGGACCCCCTGCCGGGGCCGTCGGGTTGGGTTTCATGGGTCTGTCCTCGGACACGCCTTCCCCCGGTTGCCGCACACACACCGCTCGGATCGTCGACGGTGTGTGTTGCGGCGGTTGCGGGGTCCCCGGAGGATGTGCCGGTTTGGGTGGTACGCCGGGATCCACGGTCTCGGGAGGGGACCAGCCGTCCGCCGAGAAGAAGACTACCGTCGCGGTGACGTTGTCCCGCGTGGCTTTTTCGAGCGCCAGCTTCGCGAGCCCTCGCGCCGCCTCCATCGGCCCCCTGTGCGCAGCGGCCGACACGACTCGCGCCGCTTCGTCGTTGGACACGACGTCCCACAACCCGTCGGTGGCGAGGACTGCGTACCGGCAACTGTCCGTCACCCGGAAGGAGGCAACCTCGGGTGTGTTGCTCACGGGCAGCGACCCCAGCGGCGCCGTCAGCACCCGCTCCTTCCCCTTCAAGCAGAAGTCGCCGAACGCCCGCGTGACCTGGACGGCCGTCCTCGTGCCCGCCGCCCCCACCCGGTCCCCGTACACCACCCGCCCCTTGTGCTCGAGCCCCTGGATCACGATTCCGCCGCAGCGCCGCACCCTCGCGGCTTCGTCCGGAAGCGACGCTTTGTGGTCCCGCGTCAGCTGCAGCGTTCCACGGCTGCCCAGCGTGCGGCACGCCTTGGCCTTGCCGGTCTCGTCGTGTTGGGTGTGCAGGACGATGCGGCAGTCGCCGAGGTTCGCGGCTGTGGCCCGCAGGTTCTTCTCGTTGGGCGAGGATCCTGGCAGCTCCGTCACGATGAGGACGGCGCAGACCGCGCCGCCGCGGTCCCTGCCCTTGAATTCGTGGTAGATCGCCCGGTCTACAGCTTCGAAGGCCTCGGCCAAAGCGCGGTGGCACGTTGCTTCGCGGACGACCGCCGGGACCTCGCACGCCGTGTCGACGGCTGCCCACTCGCCGCCCTCCACCGACCCGTCGCCGGTGGGGCCGCCGGGCATCTCGACATCGGCGGTGGACGGGCAGGGTGCGGTGCTTTCGCCCCCCGTGTTGCTGGCGGGGGCTGGGGCACGGGGCGGCCCCGGCGCCAAGCCGGGGATCGACGGGTGCGGGGCCGTGGGGCTGGGCGGGGCGAGTGTTCCGTCTGGCTTCGACGGATCTGACTCGCTGGGCCTGGTGGACGCCAGGCCGGGGATCGGCGGGGGGTACGGGGCCGTGGGGCTGGGCGGGGGAAGTGTTCCGCCTGCTGAGGCTGCGGCGTCTGGCATCGGCGTATCCGAACCAGGGATCGACGGGTATGGGATCGCTGAGCTGGGCAGAGGAAGTGCTCCGTCTGCTAGGCCTGCAGTATCCGAACCTGACTCATTGGGCCTGGTAGACGCTTGGCTAGGGATCGACGGATGAGAGCTGGTCAGGGGAAGTGTTCTATCTGCCAGGCCTGCAGCATCTGGATCTGCCTCGTTGGGTCTGGTAGACGCTTGGCTGATCGACGGATGAGAGCTGGTCAGGGAAAGCGTCCCGCCCGCCAGGGCCGCGGCGTCCGCGCCGCCGGTTTCGACGCGAACGCCGAGGCGCGCAACGAGTTCGGACAGCAGCCGCTCCTTCACGATGCCGGGTACTCGGGGGCCGCCGTGGCCGTCGCACATCAGGAACATGTGCCCGCGGTACGTCGTCTGCTGCGCGGGCGGGCCGTCATCACCACTCTGCCCGGATTGACCATGTAGACGCACCGCAGGGTCACCCTGAGAAAAGGCGCTGGCGGATGGACCTACCTTCTGCTCAGAAAGACGCATTGCAGTGTCACTCGAAGATACGGCGCTGGCCGGTGGGCCTGCCTTCTGCTCGGATGTTCGACCAAGAAGACGCATTGCAGTGTCACCCGGAGACGCACTGCCGGGTGGGCTTACATTCTGCCCGGATGATCGACCAGGAGAGAGACGCGTTGCAAAAAGGTCACCCGGAGATTCTGGACCCGACAGCGTGTACGAAAAACGAACCCAGTCGTGCGTGTCCTCTTGCGAAGACCGGACGCCCTGTTCGCTGGCGCTGCCGTGGTACACCACGCAATGGTGCGTGCGTCGAAACGCAGTGGCCGCGCCCACCACGTGGACAGCCGGCAGCGGGCCATGTGAAACAGCCTCCGGCGCGGCCGCGGCGGCGCTGGCCCCGGAAACGCCGAACAACTCCGAATACGAGCGGGTGGGTTTGGTGGCGTCGTCCTTCGCACTGGAGGCAGCCCAGCTCTTTCCGGCGGGCGTCGACTCTCTGGTCGTTCGCCGTTCGAGTTCGATGCCGAACAGCCCCGTGGTCTCGCCCTCCACCTTTCTCCTCTTCGGGTTCGGAGGCATCGACTCCTGATGCCCCTACAAAAGATCCTTCATCCCCTCCTCTCTCCCTGCCTCTCAAAATCACACACTTTCCGTGCTGTGCTTCGAGGGCGAATTCTTACCTCCTGCGTGGTCGTGTAAAAGACTTAGAGTCTGGGTTGAAACGAAGTAACGGACAACCACTCATCAATGCTGATGGGAGGGAGGGTGATTTGCTTCTCGAGTAGGGGTAGTCACACGTTCTCAAAAAGAAAAGAAGGGGAGACTGCGCTGGCCCCAGAAACGCCGAACAACTCCGAATACGAGCGGGTGGGTTTGGTGGCGTCGTCCTCAGCGCCTGAGGCAGCCCTGCTCTGTCCGGCGGTCGTCGACTCTCTGGTCGTTCACCGTTCGAGTTCGATGCCGAACAGCCCTGTGGTCTCGCCCTCCACCTTCCTCCTCTTCGGGTTCGGAGGCATCGACTCCTGATGCTCCTACAAAATGTCCTTCATCCCCCCCCTCTTTCCCTGCCTCTCGCTACCGTGCGGTCGTCTCTGTAAAAGCTTTAGAGTCTGGATTTAAACGAAGTAACGGACTACCCCTCATCAATGCTGATGAGGGAGGGTAACTTGCTTCAAGTAGTAGTAGTTACACGTTGCCTCAAAAAAGAAACGAGGGAAGGGAGGCTGCATTGTCTCCGGAAACGCTACGGGTTTGGCGAAGCTCGGTGAGTGTCCGATGAAACTCCTTGCACACACCACCCAACGACGGTAGGGCAACAACCAGGAACACACTGGTAGGTGAGCAGCGACACCTCCCGAAAGTGAGCCAAGGGCGAAGGATGCATCTGCGGCTGCTGCGGCAGTTGCCCGGTGGTAACCCCACACGCAGAACGCGGGGAAGGGGAACGTGTTTTCCCAACTACTTTGAAGCCCGTTCCCGACCGTAGCATCCGAGGAAGGTGCAAGCATGGAGGGTTACGGTAGCCGTGCGCAGGTCTTGGGCGCATGCCTCGTGCAGGGCGGGTGCTTTGTGATCCGCCGCGAAGTTCTCTCCTGGTGCAGTCCGGAGAGACCGGCGTCGATTTTCGGCCCACAGGCGGTTCCCTCAGGCGGCAACCCTCATGGCAAGAACAAGCGCGGCACGGCCGAAGTAGTGACTCAGATGCGAAATGAGAGGCAACGGCACACGCTGTGCCACAGGACAATACCAATGGGGATTGCAAGAACGTGCTTGGAATGAATATGCGCTCAGCACCGCACTGGTCCCGTCTGCGCCGTGTTTCGGTCCTTTAAGCCACGGACACATAAGGCGGACCATCATCAGCGCGAAACCTGAGTGTCTGCAGACAGGACTGC
The DNA here is from genome assembly GCA_030068145.1 of Diplonema papillatum. Classification (NCBI taxonomy): domain Eukaryota; phylum Euglenozoa; class Diplonemea; order Diplonemida; family Diplonemidae; genus Diplonema; species Diplonema papillatum. The sequence goes on along the minus strand of JAPJBO010002511.1, from coordinate 1,608 downwards.
GGTGTGAGTCTGGTTTGACGGGCGGCTGTGCGTAGCTCGTCACAGCCAGGACCACCCGTGCTACCACAGCAGGACAATACCACTGGGGGGGGGGAGCAAGTTTCGTGCCCGTCAACCGCGGCACGCAGAATCGTGGATCGTGGTTGGCACAATGCCTCAACCAACCCCTTCACGCTGCCCTACGCTAACCATTTCACGGATGATACTCCTGAGATGGGCGGCCGCCTTGCACGAAGCAATCAGAATGAGAAGCCAGCTGCACCCATAGTCTTCCTCATCTTGACTGTTTCATGACAAACGACTCGACGAAAACGCGCTGGACGCTACGCAACATTTTGTTCGAGACTGGAGGCCCTATGGACATGCAATGTGAACAGCCTCTATTCGAGCCACCCCGGCTTTTCTTCATCAAGAAAGTGTATTGTTTTTGGATAGCGCTGGGTTAGCTTTTTCCCCCCCTTCAAAACGTATGCAGACTGACCGGGCGTCGCCTTCAGGCCGGTAGGCCCGGGTTCGAACCCTGCCCATGACACTTTTCCAGTCGAAAATTGTTTTCGAGGTTTGTTGGGTTTCGGGTCTAATGTGCCCGAAATTTGCGTTTTTTTTTTTTTTTTTTTGCGGAGTTTCTCAATGTTTTGCGGTTTTTGGGTGCAGTCCGGGAAAACGGAGTCGGGGGGTCCGGGGGTCTCCCCCGGGTACTGGCGCCGAACTTGCCATCACAGGCAAAACTTAGCCTCACTCGAACTTCGCTTCACTTTTAGCATCGCCCGAACACCAGAACTTAGTTTCACCCGAACGTTGCTTCGCCCGAATTTTGCTTCACCAGAACTCAGCTTCGCGCGAACTTTGCTTCGCCCGAACTCAGCTTCGCCCGAACTTAGCATCGCCAGAACTTAGATTCGCCCGAGCGTTGCTTCGCCCGAACTTTGCTTCACCAGAACTTTGCTTCGCCCGAACTTAGCGTCGTCCGAACTGAGCTTTACAACCTGAACATGCGTCGAACGTCCACCCGGTGCAGTGCTAGCTTTCCTCCGCTTCTTTCGTAGCCTGCGCGTTGCGTCAACGAGATGATCGTTGAAGCAACACGCGGGTCATAGTTGGAATGTCGCACCACTCGTCCAAAGTAGTGGTGCACGGCTGGCATAGCATGTCCGTGAGCTAGTAGGCACAGGCTCGTTGCCGCATACTCGCCAAGCCCCGTTGCAATTGCGCGCCAGAAAGGGTCCGCAGAATAATGGGCAGGAATGCCACACAGAAGACAGAGGAGAAGAAGGATAAGGGGTGGGGGCCGGAGTTCGGGGAGCAGAAGAAGTAAAGTGACAAATTGAAGGGGAGGGGGGATGTGCGTTGGAAGAAGAAAACACTCCCTTCAGGATTCGTCCACTGAACGGGAGGGAGGGGGGAGCGGATGCATTCCATCCGCAGACGACTGGCTTTTATTCGGTGAGTGGCGGCACGACGAGCTTTCGCGTGTTGAACGACAAGTGGAAAATGCGTACTAACGATCACGTGTCGTAATGCTCGTAGCAATACGCAATGCAAAACAGGGATGCTCAAGTGCGCCGCGTGCTTAAAAGTGTGCACGACGCAACTCCTGGGAAACGTTTC